>JAHRIG010000270.1:1142295-1431357 GCA_020311275.1 Eira barbara | reverse complement strand
CTTTCACATATATTCTGGTTTTAATCTGTCAATTTCTGTTAAAAAAAAAATCCCGAGGTTTTGGTTGGGATTACTTTCAATTTATAGATCAGTTAAGGGTGTTTCATCTCCATCATATTTGCTAATTTTTCTAGCTCTGTTATCATTACAGTCTTCAGTTCAATTTTCACCAGATAAACGTATGTTTCGGTGTATGATTTGCTTTCATTGACGTCTACTGTGACTTGTTCTATAGCCCTGCCTAGGCTTATCTTGGTGACTGTGCCACATGCACTTGAAAGAAAGTTCTGTTGGGTGTGTGCTCTACAAGCACCAAGTAGTCAGATCTCTAGTCTCCACTTCTTGTTTTCATCTTTTTCTTCTATCAGTTGCTGAGAGATCGGTAACCATTACTATGGAGTTGTCTCTTTCTCCCTTTCATCCTGTCAACTTTTGCTTTGTTTATTTTGAGACTCTGTCATTAGATGTAGCACCTTAGGTTTTGGTTTGTGTGTGTTTTTTTTTTAATGTCTTGATGAATTTTTCTGGTTTTCACTATGAAATGAGCTTCTTCAACTCTCAGAAGTCTGCGGTGTCTGGTATCAGTGTAGCCACACAAGTGTCTCTTGTTTATTGCCAGCATTTCACCCCTTCCTCCACCCTCCACTTTCACCCTGTGTCTTTCTATCTAGAATGTCCCTCCCCGGACAGCGCAGAGTTGAGGCTTCACGTTTTATCTACTCTGGCAACAGTGATCCATGGTTGCAGTATTTGATCCATTTATGTTTAATGTAATGACAGATGTGTTTGGGTTCTGTGGCCATCATGCTATCTGTCCTCTATGTCTCCTCTGGCTCTTTATTTCCAGTTTTATTTTGGATTAGTTAAGTATATTTTAGCATTCCATTCTATTTCCTCAATAGACCTCTATTTTTTCCCCGCTTTAAGTATTTGTACTGGAGATTGCAATACTCATCGCTAAGTTATGATGGTTTATCTTAAATTAAAAGTATAAAGGAGCCTCCCATTTATCCTGCAAACTTATTGTCTTCCTGTTGTTATAGATTTTCTTGTGTATATTGTCTAAACATCAAATTGGTTTATTATGTTTGCTTTAAACATTCATTTCTTTAAAGAATTTATGAAAAGAAAAAAAGTCTTTCATATCCGTCCTTAAATGTGGATATCACCCTGTGCTTTTCTTTCTTGTCTGACACTGAATATGTCCAACTTCTACTTGCTTTTGGTCATACTCTCCAGTCTTAAACAGTTGTGTTTATAATTATCTAGGTATTTGCCTTTACAATTGATTCCAAACTTATAATTTTACAAATGCAAAGATTAGTCCAGTATAAGCTACTTCACCATTGCCAGAAGCCTATTCATATTACCTACTCCAGTATGAATTGTCTTAACATATCCATGTATTTTTATGCAGACCTTTTAATTGTCGTGTATATTTACATTTCTGCTCCTGAAAGGCACGTGAGCTGGCTTGAATAATTCAATCACAGATCTTTTTATAACGTCCTCGTGGAAATGTAATTCATGCAGCAAAAAATGAATGAATTAATTAATTAATTAATTAAAATTTCAGTTTTAAAGCATATAATTCAGTGGATTTTAATATATTCAAAGTTGTGTAACCATCCCACTCTCTACTTTAGAGCATTTTTATGACCTCAGACAGAAATCTTGTACGTTAGTTGTTGCTCTGCCCCCTTACTGTCTGTCTGTCTAAGTTTGCATATTCCAGACTTTTCAATTAATAAGATAAAATAATATATGGTCTCTTGTGAATGACTTCTTTCACGCAGTCTAATGTGGTCAAGATTCATCTATGCTTTAACAGGTACCAGTACCTCCTTCATTTTTAGGGCCAAGTGATAGTTCATTGTTTACAAATGCTATAATTGACCCGGGTGACGTTGCACACATGGGCATGTGGTCACCTACTGTAGTGGTGTCACCCTGTCCTGCCGCCATTTTGGTCCCAGCCATCTGAATCCCAAGTCTCTCCCTAATTTGAGTGGCAGGGATGGTAAAGACGAAGAGCTGAATTTGGAAGGATCCTTTTCCCCAATATGAAGTAACAATGGAAAAATGAGAGTATCACTTAAATCTGGAAGGTGGGTTCTGAGGTTAGTGTTATAATATTTATAATAGTTTTCTCTATTATAGAAACATTTGTTCACTTAAATTATTTTAAGGGATTTGAATGTGAAAAGAAAAAAAATAGAGAGACATTAAGAAACACCCCATTTAATCATTTTAATATAATTAAAAATTTCTGGTCATGGATAGATAGATAGCTCCCTGGAGGATGAGAACAGTAAGGAGATACATGGTAAATTTATTCTACAGAACATTCCTGGCCTTCTTCCATTGGAAACTCAAAGCTAAGGTCATATCGATGTGCTTGGGGACTGGGTGGTAAGTGTCCTTTATCAAAGTATCTGTCACAAAACTGAGATAATTTGGTGCTGATCAACACAACCCAGAAAGGAAAAGATATCGATTTGTAGAATTGTCAATATTTCCTTCCTAAGAAGGAAGAAGAATTGAGCTGATTATAAATACATCTTTACACTTCCAAAGAAGCCACTGGAAGTTTGCTTTGTTCTTAGTGTTAAGTTTGTGTGTGTGTGTGCGTGTGTGTGTGTGTGTGTGTTTAATGGGAGAGACATTACCTAAAATTAATTGATGAACACTTCTGTAACATTGAACATGTGTAAATGTAGTCTCCAAAATTTTATTCTAAGAATTTCTTTTTTCCATTTTAATTTATTTTTGTGGGCAATGTGGAGTGAAAGCCCAGCCTTATTTTCTTCTATTGAGACAATAAACCATCATTTTCACACTGAGTTAAAAGTCTTATTTGGAAAAAAAAAAAAAAGTCTTACTTGGCTTTATAGCAAATTCTTCAATATACTACGTTCTATTTCTGAAACACTGATCTCTCGATGTGTTTATTTTTTATGCCACTTCATGTTTTTAATAATGACAATGACTTTGTAGCAAGAATCTGGTATATGAAGTGTTTTCTCATTATTTTTATCATAAGTTCTCTTAGCTAATTTTGGACATTTATTGTGTCATATGACTATGATTATTGTATTCTAATTTCATAAAAAGGGGGTTTAAAACATGTATCTGCCCATTTTTTTTATTCACTCAACAAACATGAATGGAACTCTCCCCAGGGTGCAGGCGCTGTTTGAGACACTGGAAATCAGGTAGGAATGGGGCAGATTATCCTTGCCCTTGTGGCTTTTATGTTCCAGCAGAGGACACGACTGCATAAACAAAATGTGCATAGCATTCACATGGTGAATGCTTCAGATGGAAATAAAACAGAGAGGAGAGGTGTGTGATGATGACTTTGTCCTCCAGGCAAGGCCCTAGCGATCGTCCAAGACAGCATAGTGGAGGAAGCTTACTGAGGACGGCAAGCCAGCTCTGCACTCTCAGACCTGGCAATAACACGTTGATGGGAGTAGATATATAGTTTGCCATCACTGGAGGGTTAGACCAGCAAAACATTCTGGGGGCTCAAATTTCAAAATCAAGGTGTCGGCAAACCTGGTTCTCTGAAACCTACAGAGACAGTGTCCTTTATGCCTCTTCCAGGGTCTGCTGTGACTGGCAGCCTGGGGATCTCCTCAACACAGGGGCAAGGCTCCCATCCCACATGCCCCACAGTTATTCTTCCTCTGGGTGCCTGTCTCTGCCCCTCAATTGGCCCCTTTCATAAGACAATACTACTAGATTAGGGCCCAGCCTAATGACTTCATTTGAGTCCCTCAATAAAGACCCTATTTCCTGAAAGGTCACATTCAGTAGTACTTGGAATTAAGACTTCAACATACCTTTTTGGGGAGGGAAAATCCAGTCCTCAATAGTAGGCTTTTGTGGGGCATGCAGAATTCAGCTGAATCTCAAATTTAGAGTCCTGGTTGATATAAAATGACAGAAAGTGGCCCCTCATTATGCCTAAAGGTCAGCCTATCCCACAGTGCCTCCTTCCCTCCAGGGATGCAGGACCCCAGGTCTGAAGAGGCCACACCTGTCAACTCCCAGGGCCCGAAGAACACCTGGGCTCCGTTTTCCACTCACATCTGTGAACTCATTAAAATTATTTTCCCCTTCTACCTTTTTTATATTTATCTTGTTCTTTCTCTATTTTTTTTGGAGTAGGACATTTCCATCATTAATTTTTACATTTTCCCCTTTCAAGCAGTCACTAGAAGGTAGACATTTCCTTTCAAGTGCTGCTTGAACAGCACCTCACAAGTTTTGATAAGAAGGATTTTCATTACGTCTTAGTTTCAAATATGCTCTTCTTTCACCCACAAATCATTTAGAAATGCATTTTTATTGAATTGCCGTCAGAGAACATGATTTGCAGGATATTGATTTTTGAGTGGTTTTGAGACTTCTTTGTGACTTGGAAAATGGTCAGGTTTTGTAATTGTTGGTCATGTTCTCAAGAAGACGGTATTTTACTCACTGTGGTGGGTATCGTCTTACTTACACTTGTTTGATCAAGTGCACTCATCACACTCTTGGAATCTTCTGTGTCATCCAGTTGGCAAACTTTCTCTGCAAAGGGCCAGACAGGGAATGTTTTCCGCTTTGAGTGCCGTACAGTCTCTGTAACAACGGCAAGGTGTGTGTCACTCTTTCTTTGTCGCTTGAAAGCATTCACAGTCAACAACACATAAATGAGCATGGCTGTGTGCTAATAAAACTTTATTTACAAAGACAAGTGGGGGGCCAAATCCTGTTCTGTGCCCTTATGACCTTTCTGACTGCTTGGTCTATTGTTTTGTTAATGTGTTGCAATCTACCCTGGTGGGTATGTGTGTTTCAGGATTTTCTATAACTCCAAGCAAATCTGAAGGCTCTGCATCAAGGATCTATTATTTCTAGGTGTACATCAATTCGGGACTGTCCTTTCATCCCCTTTCATTGACCCTTCAATCGTAAAGTAGTCTTCTTTATTCATGATGATAATTTTTGCCTTAAGGTCTGTTTTATATGACACTGATACACTTACTGTTGCTTATTCTGGGCTTCATTTTAAATTTTCATCCTGGCGTGGATTATTTCCTCCCCACACTGGCAGACTCTCAGGTGCTCGAGACCAGCACACAGTAGATGCCTGTTTTGGGGTATTTTTTAAAATGCAGGAATTTCTACTTTAACTAGGGAGTTCAATGTTTTTGCATGAATTTAAATTTTTGAATTATGGGGATTCATTTTCTTTCCCTTTCTAATCTATGCTATGTGTTTGCCATGGTTTATGTTTAATTGTTTTGTCTTCTCTTTCCTGATGTTGGTTTTCTTGAATTGTTTTTTTTTCCCTCCTTTTTGTTTATGATTTAAAAGTTATGGATTTTATTTAAAAATTTTTAATAGTGGTCCTTAATTTTTCATCATTTTTAAGCTTAGTAAAGTCTGACGTTAAGAAGAGACCCTTCCCCACTCCAGGAGTACAGACCTCCTCCCTCCGCATCTTTTACCTTACAGGTGCAAGAATCTTTAGTATGCATGGTATATTTATTTGTTTCCACTGTGTGTGTGTGTGTGTGTGTGTGTGTGTGTGTGTGTGTTTTAAGATTTTATTTATTTATTTGACAGACAGAGATCACAAGTAGGCAGAGAGGCAGGCAGAGAGAGAGGGGAGGAAGGAGGCTCCCCGTGGAGCAGAGAGCCCGATGTGGGGCTCAATCCCAGGACCCTGGGATTGTGACCCAAGCCGAAGGCAGAGGCTTTAATCCACTGAGCCACTAGGCACCCCTCCACTGTGTTTGTTTTAAAAGTTCCCTGACTCTGGCCCAGCCATGCACTAGTGTGTGTTCCAACCCTGGTTTCTCCAGGTGGGCTGGGTTCCTCTTTGGGACACCCCCATCTCTCTTACCTTCTAACACTGAGTCAGTGCTGGTGCCCATCACACAGGTGTAGGGGAAGTGTGGAGGAGGCATGGGCCAAGTGTGGGGGACTCTGAGAAGCCCACCAGACCCTCCATGCCTGCCCCTCCCCTCTAGTCCTGCCCACGCCTACATCACTGTGTCCTTGTCTTATGGCTATTTGGCATGGGAACATGACCTACATTTTCATCTTTTTCTTTCTTTTAATAGATTTTTTCAAAAGTACAATCTTGGTCCCTTCCTTTGAGGAAATAGACTCTTTCTTTTTTTTTTTTTTTTGGCAGGTGTCTGTTCCTAGGTGGGTGCACCAGTTCACTCCTACTTAACTCTAAGAGATGCTGAACTCTAGAGAATTGAACTGAGGGTTGCTGGGGGGGAGATGGGTGGGGGGTGGGGTAACTGAGGAACAGGCATTAAGGAGGGCGCATGATGGAATGTTCTCTGCAACTGATGAATCACTGAATTCTACCTCTGAAACAAATAATACAGTATATGTTAACTAAATAGAACTTAAATAATAATAAGGGAATGGCCTTTAAGAAGATGCTGTGTGCTCTCACGGCTGATTGTTATTTGAGTTCTGGGGCAACACCTGGTGGCTGGTGCCCATCACCTAGTGACATGTTCTGGGCTGAAATGCCCCAAACCCAACTCCCTGTCCCACTGCCCCTTACAGCCTGCCCCTCTTGAAGTAATGTCACCTGAAGAATTTAGTATATGGCTTCTCCAATACCTTGTGTGTTGTCTACTGGGTCACCATCAGTGAAACTCTAACTGCTTGCCCTCATGGGGTCAGTCTGGCTCCTCTGGCCCCCACGGGGCAAACTAGAAGCAGAGTCAAGGGTCTTGGGTCATCCAAACATCCACGTGCTGGTGGGGAAAGCAGACAGGATTCACAGGGCCCTTTGGGGTCTAGCAGGGCAGGAGAAGCCCCTGTGAGGACAGACACACAACTCTGGCTCCAACCCAGCTGTGTTTCCACCTGCATCTGATTTCCCTTCCCAGGCCAAGGTTGGTTTGTCTGTGTGAGGGGATTGATCAAGCCAGACCTGAAGGATATTTGAACTCAAAGGAAGTCTTTAATCTCCAATAGACTCAGGTAACTGGAGGTCCACAAGAGCTCATCCATTTCCCTTGTCCTCCTATAGGAGGTGGGGGGCCAGGCCAAGATCTGTGTGGCGCTCGCCTGACCTTGAGGGTTGGCCCCAGGCCCAAGGACACGGCACAACATGCTGCTCTCCTCAGGAATCTGTGGAAGGTGCACCAGCTCCCCAGGTTGCCTGTCAAGTCCTGAGGAGCTGACACTGACGGGCGGGTTCCCAGAGCTCCGTCGACATTTTGCTGCAATCCTTGATTGCCTTTGAATTTGCCAGAAGGCACCCCCCGGCCAAGTGCCTTCAGGAGCAGGAGGGAGGAGGGCTGCCTGCGTGCTTGTGGGCCAGGTAACCTGCACATCCCGTCCTGTAATGAGATGTGAAAGAAAGCGGTGGTCTGACATTTTCCATTTGAACCTCTCAGGAGACACAGTGCGCCGGGTACTTTGATGTCCAGGATGAAACTCGGTGCAGAAATGCATATTAAGGAGGTATGTGATGTGTAAGAGGACACCCAGCTTCCCTGACATGCCTGGTCTCCTGGGCCACTGAGGGGCTTCTCCAGGGGTCCCTGTGCAGCTCTGTGCTTCCCATGTGGGCCCCCTGACCCCGCCCTTCTTCATCAGCCTCCCCATGGGCTGTGATGAGACTGGCTGAGCCCAGTGGGGCTGGACCCCTGCACCCGTGCCCTCACTCCCACGGACCCACACTCGTCCAGGTCTCCCCACCCAACCCACAGCTCACCCGCCCACCCTGTACCCATGCCCTACCCCCGTCCCTTGGCCGCAGCTTCCCCTGTGTACAGACCTGTCCCCACCTGCGGTAGTCTTGGAAACTGCTTTGAGCAGTGGGATTTTGGCAGCTGCGACCCCCAGGTCTTGGAGAATGCCTCCTGCCCAGTCTTGCTCCTATGTCTCCATCCTGGGAGGCAGTCCCAGTGGACGGGTGGAGCAGAGCCACCCCAGGAAAGCCCAGCGAATTCTGCTGACTTCAGGCTTGAGGGAATCAATCAGCAGGTACTGTTTTGGAGGTGGTAGCCTTTGGGGGGCTCTGTTACAAGACTGGAATGAGCTGTCTGTGTGGGGGGTGTCCGAACCCATGGGGCATTTTTGCTGCTCCAGGCCCTGTCCTTTCTACTTTCCTGCCTTGGCTCAGGGAAGGCAACCTACTTGGAATGTCAGGTTCACACACAGAGAGCAGAGGGATGGAGGGAGGGCCCCGATGGACAGTGAGCAAGATCTGCTGGGTGCCGGCTGTCTCGTGTCGTCCACAACCTGCTCCCTGTTTGAGCCTAGAGGTGGTCATACTCGGGGCAGGAGAGGAGGCTTCAGGAGGCAGGGCCAGGCCGGGGGGAGCTTGTAGCCGGGGATGAGGGTGATGGGGCTGTCCTGAATTTAGGAGCTCGTGCTGAGCAGTGTTTGAGAGCAGGCAGCCAAACTGGAAAAACCATCGCGGACAACCCTGCCAGCATCCGGGAGCCGAAGGTGTGCTCCCGGGAACCTGGCGGCTTCCCCTCCAACGGACACACTTTCCAGAAACTCACGAGTATCTCCCCCAAGCTGCAGGCAGGCTGGGCATCCGAGGGATGGACACACGCATGGAGCATAGTCGTGCCGCAGGGCGCTGGACGGCAGTGATGTAAGGACACAGGTGGTCTCCACACATGGCCTGGGGGGACGTGAGCCCGACTGGCAAAACCCACACCACACACTCATGCCTGTGTAGAGCTCGGACGCAGGACGCATGGGGAGTCTGCAGTGAGGAACGTGGTGCCCCTGGGGGGCAGTATGTGGGACTGGGTGCACGGCGGTGCTTCTCAGACGCTGGCCATCTTCCGACACTCTGAGTACCACGTTGTTTATACGGCGGCTCTGGTGATGAACGCTCTTAGGGAGCTTGTCCTGCTGCTGGAGGCCCTCCTCCGTGTAGAGTTAACACGCGTGCCAAGCCCGGACGCAGAGCTGGGGTTCAGAAGCCGTCATCACCGCCTGCCCTGGCAAGCCTGAATCTGCGAGCTGCTGCGCAGGGGGCTCCCTGAGGGACAGAGTGGGCGGTGCCCTGGAAGCAGCTGTGCCTGCTAGCAGCTTTACAGGACTTAGATCGAGGAGCAACCCTCTGCAAGCTTATGGTGTGGAAACAAAGCAGCGATGTTGAAACACCTCCTAAGGCCTTCCTAAAATCCTAGACCACCCAGGACGGCAGGACAGACTGACTTAGAGCTAACTGCTACTGTCACAAGGACAGGGAGCCCCTGTGACCTTGAGGGGGCTGGTGCGGCCCTCCCAGCAAGTCTGCGATCTGGCTCTCGGGGCCCAGACCCCCACCTGTGATGGAGGCCTCCCACCAACAGCCTTAATGCGAGGGGTTCCCCAATCATAAATGTCTCTTTCTTGTAACGGCCTAATCTAAGGGGACACTGAGCTTGGACCCGGGAGGGAGGTATCTTTACGGTTGAGTTATATGGTGCTGCTGGGCTCAGGGACAGAGCCGTGGCTTCACGATAAGTCAAGGTGTCCACGGCTGAGCCCGAGCAGGCTGGTGTGAGCAGACACCTTTGGATGCAGGCATCTATCACAGCCCGCATGTGTCAGAAAGGGCCAGGGAGGCCGGGCCTATAAATCAGCCCTAACGACCAAACCAAGCGCTCCACTTTTAATTTAATCTCGTATTTATCTGGCTTTATGGCAGAACACGGTGCTTCTTCACGAATATGGTTATTTCTGCCATAACATTTCAGCTGCAGGGATGAAATGTGGGCGGTTGGGGTGAGAATGCCCAGGGGGTGGTGGAGCGTGGGGGCAAGGGCCGCAGGGCCTGGGACGCTGCGTGCCTGCAGGAGGTCTCAGGGCAGGTCCGCTGGAGACCTTTGCTCGCAGACCCGGGGCGGGCGTGGAGGCGTGATCGCTGAGACGCTCCGCGAGCAGGCCCTTCACGGGTCATCTCGTCTGGTTTGTATCGGATAGGAGGACTTTGGGGGCAGAGACACTGACGTCAGGTCCTGCCATCCTGTTGTTGGCTTGCAGTGAAGAAAGAGTTAATAAAAATACCCAAACTCCAGGAGAATATCCCTTAAATATGACCTTGCCAAAAACCGGTGCCCAGGGTCCTTCTTGCTGTGAGAGACACTCAGGACTGCTGCTCGGTTGTCCACGCCCTGCGAAATCTCCCAAAGGCCTCAGCACACGAGGCAGGCTCGTCCTCCTGTGGGGTGTTTGCTGACCCGCTAGCTGGTATCAGGGTTTTCCTGCTTTGCACTGCAAGCAATTAATTGATGACTTATCAGTGATTCTCTTATTCACCTGGCCCACCCTGACATCGACGAAAGCTCATCTGTGATTTCCCAACGCCTCCATCCCGCAGACTGACCCACTTCCTGCTTTCCCAGCTCCCATCGTGAGATGACACGCACCTGAGCCCACAGCTGGGCGTCCTCGAAACTCAGCCGGGCCCTCCTCTCCCAGGTAGCGGCCTGGTCCAGTCACGTGACCCTGCCTTCACCTCCCATCTTCTTGGCTCTGTCTCCCCCAAGGCCCTTTTTTGCTGACGCTGTCAGCAGGAGTAGTGCCCGCACTTTCCATCTGGTCTCTCTGCCCTGACCCGTCCGCAGCAAAGACAGGGAGGTTTGCCCTCGCGGGTTCCTTGCGTGAGATCCTGCCGGCCTGCCTTTGCCTCTGGGGGCATTGCTGACCCTCTCCTCGGCGCCAGATCAAGGTTGGGCAGCCTGCCCTGCGTCCCTCTCCGGCTTTGTGGTTCACCTGCAAATGCCCGTCGGCCCCACACTTTGTTGGTAACGCCCAGACCGCCCGACAATTCCAGGCCACCGTCTTTCACACACACTTCCCTGTGTCAGGAAGTCTCCCCCCGGATGATCCGTTGAATTCCTAGCTTTCTGGGCAAAGGGGAGGTAATCCCTCCTTCCTCTCCTAGTTCTGCGCGGTTGTTGCTGGACTGCCTCCCGGCACGGCCTCGGAGCTCCTGGAGAGCCGACCTCTGTCTTCCTGGGCCCCAGCCCAGCCGCACTCAGCAGCCGGAGAGGTGGTGAGCGGACAGATGGGGGTCCCGTCGGCCTCCCCTGTTGGCTTATTCCACCTCTTCCAAGCGGATCATGAGGATCTTGGAAAAGCATCTTGTGTCCATGGGCTCGCCGACCTCACTCCCCGGGTGGGAATATGGACACGGCTTGTTTTGCTGTGACTGGGACCCACATTCACAGCATTTCATGCACACAGCCAGGAACTGGGCTCTGACTAAGTACTTCCTGTCGCCAGCCTCCAGAGTCTCGACCGGCCCACAGTGCCCCTGGAATTAACGAGAAATGAATGAGTGCGCATAGTGGACCAGGGAAGGGAGTGAGGGAGTTCCCGGCAGGCAGGGGTCTGGGGGGAGGCCGTGCACTCACCAAGTGGCCCAGGGTGGGCTGCGGCAATGCCAGAAGGAGCTTATCCCAGATGTGAGGAGAAACGATGGGCAAACAGGAGGTCATCAGTGAGGCCAGGGGGATGAAGCGCTCGGGGGGTTCAGACGTAAACTGCTGATGAGGGAGTCATTAAAAAACAAAGCCAGAAGCTTTTGATCTTGATGAAGTCCCAAAAGTTCATTTTCGCTTTTGTTTCCTTTGCCTTTGGAGACATATCTTGAAAGACGTTGCTGTGGCTGATATCGAAGAGGTTACTGCCTGTGTTCTCCTCTAGGATTTCAATGGATTCCTGCCTCACGTTGAGGTCTTTTATCCATTTTGAGTTTATCTTTATGTACGGTGTAAGAGAATGGTTGAGGTTCATTCTTCTACACAGAGCTGTCCAGTTTTCCCAGCACCATTTATTGAAGAGACTGTCTTTTTTCCACTGGATATTTTTTCCTGCTTTGTTGAAGATTATTTGACCATAGAGTTGAGGGTCCATATCTGGGCTCTCTACTCTGTTCCTCTGGTCGATGTGTCTGTTTTTATGCCAGTACCACGCTGTCTTGGTGATCACAGCTTTGTAGTAAAGCTTGAAATCAGGTAACGTGATGCCGCCAGTTTTATTTTTGTTTTTCAACCTTTCCTTAGCGATTTGGGGTCTCTTCTGACTCCATACAAATTTTAGGATTATTTGCTCCAGCTCTTTGAAAAATACCGGTGGAATTTTGATTGGAATGGCATTAAAAGTATAGATTGCTCTAGGCAGTATAGACATTTTAACAATATTTATTCTTCCAATCCAAGAGCATGGAAGGGTCTTCCATCTTTTTGTGTCTTCTTCAATTTCTTTCATGAGTGTTCTGTGGTTCCTCGACTTCATCAAGATCAAAAGCTTCTGCACAGCAAAAGAAACAGTCAACAAAACAAAGAGGAAACCCACGGAATGGGAGAAGATATTTGCAAATGACAGTACAGACAAAAGGTTGATATCCAGGATCTATAAAGAACTCCTCAAACTCAACACACACAAAACAGATAATCATATCAAAAAATGGGCAGAAGATATGAACAGACACTTCTCCAATGAAGACATACAAATGGCTATCAGACACATGAAAAAATGTTCATCATCACTAGCCATCAGGGAGATTCAAATCAAAACCACATTGAGATACCACCTTACACCAGTTAGAATGGCCAAAATGAGCAAGACAGGAAACAACGTGTGTTGGAGAGGATGTGGAGAAAGGGGAACCCTCTTCCACTGTTGGTGGGAATGCAAGTTGGTGCAGCCACTCTGGAGAACAGTGTGGAGATTCCTCAAGAAATTAAAAACAGAGCTTCCCTATGACCCTGCAACTGCACTACTGGGTATTTACCCCAAACATACAGATGTAGTGAAAAGAAGGGCCATCTGTACCCCGATGTTTATAGTAGCCATGGCCACGGTCACCAAACTGTGGAAAGAACCAAGATGCCCTTCAACGGACGAATGGAAAAGGAAGATGTGGTCCATGTACACTATGGAGTATGATGCCTCCATCAGAAAGGACGAATACCCAACTTTTGTAGCAACATAGACGGGACGGGAGGAGATTATGCTGAGTGAAATAAGTCAAGCAGAGAGAGTCAGTTATCATATGGTTTCACTTACTTGTGGAACATAACAAATAACACGGAGGACATGGGGAGATGGAGAGGAGAAGGGAGTTGAGGGAAATTGGAAGGGGAGGTGAACCATGAGAGACTGTGGACTCTGAAAAACAACCTGAGGGTTTTGAAGGGGCAGAGGGTGGGAGGTTGGGGGAACCGGGTGATGGGTACTAGGGAGGGCACGGATTGCATAGAGCACTGGGTGTGGTGAAAAAACAATGAATACTCTTACGCTGAAAAGAAATTTAAAAAATAATAATAAAAAAAGCCTGAGTGAAAAACACACATTAAGAACATAGAACGTGCTGTCACTGACAGTTGTGATTGTCACTCCAGTCCCTGAAGCCAGAAGGACTCCCGTGAGCTGACCGGGAGCCTGACTCCCAGTGCACGCTGGCTCCTCGCAGTCCAAAAACTGAAGCCCATGGGAGCCACGTGTCTTATCCTTGCAGAGTAGGGGTGAGGCAATGGGGCTAAAACTGACCTCAGGCTCTGGGCACCCAGCCCCTGTGTGAACCTCTGCCTCCGTGGTCAGCAGGGTCGTGGATGGGGTCATTAAGGAGAGAGCCAGAGCACCAGATTCTCAGTCTGGTTCTGAGTCGGGCCGGATCCGAGGATATGCTCCTGCCCTCCTGCTTCCCTCCTGCCTGTCTGTCTGTCTCCATCATCGTTATCATCTCTCTCTCTCTGTCTCTCTCTCTATATATATTCTATCTATTATACATATCTATTGTCTACCTATTTTATCTCATCTATCTATCCATCATATCTATCATCTATCTATTATGTGTCTGTCTGTCTGTCTGTCTTCTGCATGCAATGGTCACCCATCCTCTCAGCTGTTTACATCCCTGTCTGTCTTCCCATTAGTCTTTCCATTTTAAAAGAACAATGAGTCTTTTTTTTTTTTTTTTTTTTGGTAAAACGACTAGGTTTATTATAAGGCAGTCAAGTGACTCAGAGCTGACAGAAGAAAAAGTAAAGATTCCACAGTTCTCAGAACCCAGAAATAACCACAGATAATATTTGGAGAAAGTTATTCTAGACTTATCTCTATGGATATACACAGATTGAAGGATGCATGCGCAGACAGGCAGATACATGGAAGCCGGATGGGATGGGCCCATAAAATGCAGACAGGTTCCAGCCCACCTGGTGTTCAGTAGAGGAGTGTTGCATGGTGCTTCTTGCAGAAACAACGTAGAGTAGTGGTGAGGGTACAGACGTGGGGTAAGACGGCTTGAGCTCTGGTGCTGGGGTGGCCTCCAACCCGCCGTGCAGCCCTAGAGAGACGAGGCCACCTCTCAGGCTCCATGACCTGCTCTGTAGCGCAGGGACAGGAATTGTATGCTCTTCACAGCTGGGGGGAGGGAAGGGTTTGCATCGACGCGCGTGGACCACTCCACCTAGCACTGCGGGTCTGGTGAGCAGCGTGGATATGAGACCTGAGTTAACAGAGGGACGTTCAGCTAATTAAATTAAGGACTTTAAAATAAAGATTTATTCATAAGCCTTTTTAGTTTCCAACATGTGTACCCTTCTTAGTATGAAAGGACCACTAAAGGCACGAGGATATCGGACTTGCGGTGTGTTTTGTGACAACAGGAACTGAGATACAACCGACACGAAACCACTCACTGAATGTGTCTAAGCAGACAGTCTTACTCCATTCACGAAGATGTGATGATGTCGCCACGATCCCACATTAGATCCCTCTTGTCCCCGCGCGCAAGTCCCGTCCCTGACTCTCCTTCCACTCACTCTCCTTTTCTTCCAACCCCAGCTCCTGACAACCACAAAACATTTTCCATCTCTGTGAATTTGCCTATTCTGGACATCCCATCTCAACATAATCATAAAAGTCTGTGGTTTTGGTGACCGGCTTCGTTCACCTGGCATCGTACTTCAGGGTTCATCCATGGCGTAGCATGGACCAACACTTCGTTACTTTTCACGGCTGAATAATGTCCCATTGCAGGAACGCACCGCACTGCGTTCATCCGCTCAGCACCCTTGAGATAGCCCCACTGCTCCGCCGTCAGGGATACTTCTGTTTGGACACTTGTGCCGACACAAGCTTTCATTCCACTTGGGTAGACCCAAGTGGCTTGGAGGGGAACTGTGGGATCACACAGCAATTCTACCTCTAACACTTAGAAGAAGAGTCAATCTGCTTAACGCCACGGCCCTACCATTTCACATCCCTGTCCACAAGACAGGAGGGCTCCAATGGGCCCACATCCTCACTGACTCTGGCTAATGTTTGCCCTTAGAACAACAGTTGGGTATGTTCTGGCATCTTGTGGTTTTGGCTTTCATTTCCCTAATGCCTAACACCTGTCCTCCCTTCATGTGTTGTTTTTTGTTTTGTTTGTTTTTTTGTTTTTGGGTTTGTTTGTTTTTTTGGCCATTTGTGTATCTTCTTTTGAGAAATATCTATTCAAATTCTTTGCTGTGGTTTAATGAAGCTCATTTATCTTTTTATTAGTGAGTTGTAGGGGTTCTTCATATACTCTGGATACAAGTTCTTTATTAGGTATGTGATTTGCAAAATCTTTTACCTCTTTTACCTGATGGTATTGTTAGAGAAATAGAAGTTTTAATTTTGATAAACAGATCCTTGGTTCCTTTTCAGGAATGTTTGTGTGTAGTGTGAATGTGGGCCTCAACTTCATTCTTTTGCCTGTGGTCATCCTGTTGAACCAGCACAATTTTCCCCCACTGAATGGTCTGACATCTTTGTTGAAAAACAACCATTGTGTATTTTTAAGTGTGTGTTTGAAATTTATAGGGTAGTAATTGGCTCTCTCCCATCAAAGTGAAGAATTAGCACAATTATACTTCACCCATATTTCTATTATGCAATTATTTTTATTTTATTTGTGCTCCTGGCCATGCCTCCTGGTTGGGATCCAACCACAGCCTCTACTGTTATTTTAGTATGGTTTAATAATTAATACCTCCAGCACTCAGCCTTGCCGCTTTCACTCGGGTTTCTCCATTTGTGCTGATTTAACCTTTTTGTAGGCCGGATTCTTCTGCCCCAAGAGTGGTGGATGGCACTGCTGTTTCTGGATTTGTGCATATGGAAATGTCTGTCTCTTCTCTTTATGCCAGAAGGACAGTTTGCCTTCTTACTTCAGAACTTTATAGATGCAGTTCTACTGTTTAGCAACGTTTCTGTCTTGGGTGTTGCCGTGAGGAAATCTGAGTCCAGCTGGATCTCCCCACCTACCAGGACACCTTCGCAAGACACCCTAATCATGCACGTCTCTTCAGGGTGTGCGCAGTGTTGGTCTTTTCCTGTGACTTCCCCTGGGCGGTGGCATATTGTTTTGATCTGTAAATTCAAGTATTCCATTACTCCAGGAAACTGTCTTTTGTTTTATGTTTACATGTGTTTTTTTTTTTTTTCCTTTCTGTCTTGTTCTTCAAAAATACCAATTATGTGTTACATTTCCCCTGTCTTCGTCTGTGTGGTAGAACCCCATCTAAGGGCAGCACTCTCTCCCATCCCAGCCCAGCAGCGTTCCTCAGGATTTCAGTTGTCTGGGCTTGAGTTACTGTGGAATGTGGTATGAACACTTCTTTTCAGGTTGAGGATAATCTGCTGGATTAACTCCTGTCCTTAGGAAACCCACACTGGCCCGCCTTCCCTAGACAAGACCCCCGCCCCGTTCATCCGCCTCCGTTCCAGTCCCCTGACTCCTCTATCTTTCTTGCCCTTCGCAGTTCCCTGTGCCACCATCCACCCAACCTCCAACCCATCGCCCCCGTAGCTGCACAGATCTCACCTTGTCAAGGTTCTCCAGAAGTCCCGAGAGCCCCTGGCCCTTGTCTTGGTGTGTTGCCTTTGCAGTGTGTGCATGCCTTCAGGATAATACGACTTTTAATTGTTTCCATGGCAGCGTGGCTGTGCCAAAGCTGTGGACTGTGTGGGAAAATCAGTCTCTGCTCTTTCCCCAGAATGCTAGACCTCACCTCTCAGGCTTCCTCGTGATCGGCAGCAGCCCCAGAGCTGGGTCCCACCCGACAGAGGACGAGTGCACATGGTAGGCCTTACTGCTTGGCTTGACCCATAAGAACACCCAGCTGTGCCCTCTCTTAGTGCTCTCTCCCCCAGCAAAGACAAGGCGACCTTGAAGGCCACGTGGTGAAAAGGCAGTGCCAGGGTCTGCCTGGACCCTGGGGGGTGTCTGGATGAGGGGTCCGTTGCCACCCCGGGCACCAGTCCATGTGCTAGCTGAGGAGTAAATGGTTGTCCTGGTTTTTTTAATGATGTTAAAATGCGGGATCTGTTTCTTACGTCTTCCCAACAGACCTTAGTGATTACTGATATTGGTATGTCGAAGTGGGGTCCTGTAGCATCAAAAATTCCATGTCATTGGCTTAGCAGGAGGGTTGTCTGTGGTGAGGAGCAGACACGGTGCGCTCGGGCGGCGAGGAGGCTCCTACCTGGGAGGGGGGAAGCCACAGGCAGCCTGTGTCACTTACAGAAAGGATTTATGAGAAAGAGTTGAACGTGGGTGAAGATGATTTTGTCTGCAAATGGAATTGAAAGAGAATAGGAAGAATCCAGACACTTGGCTTGGAAAAGTGCTCCTGGATCCCAAACAGTAGGAAATAAGATTGAGAGGCACTGAGCTTCGAAATCCCATTAATACTTCTCAATTAAATAGAGGAATTTAACCAGGCAGCAAAGAACAGATTAAGGACACTGTCTATTTACCAGACCCTCTTCACTCCCGCTCCACCCTCCAGTAGCCTCAAGAAAGGAGCCATCTAACTGACAGAGAGAGAAAGTTTTGGGGACAGAGAAACTGAGAAATAATGGAGATTTATACACTATGTCCAGGGGAAAAAGCACTTTTGGTGTGAATCCTGGCGCAGGGAAATACTTCTCTATCCCACTAAGCCTACTCAGTGTCACCGTTAGAGAAGCCATGTGTCTGAGCTACAAGCGGCCTTTACTGAACCAGCACTAAAATACTACGGGCACCCCGATCTCGGACTACTAGAAAGGGACCGGAAAGGCTGGGTGGTCCCCATGGGAAACACGCTTCCGGTGCCCAGGCTGACAGTGTCCACAGATGGTGGTCATCATAGGCACCTTCTGGGGAGTATGGTGGTGGCCGGGGGAAACAATGGACAGAGGACCTTTCCAAGGGGTAGACCCAGCATCTAACCATGTGGTTTCCCACCGAGGATGGGGGACATCAGCCTGTCTGTCCTGGCGGTCTGTCATTGCCATGGACCGGGGCCGACTGAGCATGGACTTCCCTTCTCTACTCCATCATTTTATGTTGGGTTTGTGTGCTGGAGGGAAGGCAAGTCTTCCTCCCTCCTCCCTCCCTCCCTCCCTCCGCCCCTCCCTTCTTTCCTATTTACTTATTTATTTATTTATTTATTACTTTAGAGGGTTAGAGAGTGGGGGGGAGATGATCTCTTGCAGACTCCCTGCTGAGTACAGAGCCTGACGTGGAGCTCTATCCCATGACCCCACGATCATGACCTGAGCCAAAATCAAGAGTTAGAAGCTCAACTGACTGACCTACCCAGACGCCCCTGGGTCTCCTTTCTTTTTACTTTTGAGGTCATGGAATCAAAAAGAGCCACATCTGGACCTAAAGGAGAGAACTGACAATCTTCTAGAAACCAGGGACTTTGAGCATGTCTGCAGCTTGGCGGGGTGGTGTGATGGAGTTATAGTCCATGGGATGCGAATGAGGTTGTGTGTGTCCTTCCAGCTCTGGCCAAAAACCCTCCTACGTGTGTTCATCACATTCAGTCCCCTTGTTGGCTAATGGTGTTTTAGGGACAACCTTGGACGACTTGCACTAGGCGTGGGGAAGCAGCTGGTCCCTGAGGATCGCCTCCTGTGGTCTGAACAAGGGCTCCAGGCTCTCTCTCTTCATCTTGAAGCCCCTGATGTCTTGGGGGGAGGCCTGCTGTTCCCACAGTTCAGCCTACCCTAATCAATATGCTTCCCCAATGGACTTTGATATTGTCAAAGGGGTTGTGTCTGACTTGTCCTGAAATATTTGTCAATGTGTTTTAATTCTTAGGATTTCCATTTTTCAGAAAAAGAAATGATATTCCTACCACTGAAACTATTGCTTAAGAAGTTGATTGCGGAAACAGAGTCTAGTATTTGATTTTTTGCCCACAGTAAGCTTCTGAAGTACGTATTAGCTCTATCCATCCTTTTTAGAAAATCACTTCATTAAGGTATGATTGATCTAAAAAAACCGTATATATTTAATTAGATTACTTTATGACATTACAGATAAGTACACGCCCATCAACTTATCAACACTGTCAAGACTATTAGATCATCTGTCACCTCCGAAAACATTCTCTTGCTCCATAATTTTCTTAATTTTTAAAAAATACTTGTGTTGGTCGAAGAGTACCGAGTTTCAGTTATGCAAGATGAGTAAGATCTGGAGTCTGCTCACAACACGGGGCCTACACTTTGCAGTATTGCATGGCACACTTCAGACTTTGCTTAAAGGGTCAGTCTTATGCTAAGTGCTCTTATTACCAAAGAGATCTATCAGTCTCGATAGCCAGTTCTGGAAACAAGCAAGAAATTAGTTATAAAACTAAGGAAGGGAGAAGAAAATCAAGGGAGGGAGTCTGGGGCCCCCCAAGTCTAAGAGCTTGTGCACAAAGCGTGCATCATGAGCTACAGTTGGCAAACTATTCTAGAGATAGAGCCATTCCCCAGGTGGAAGCATCAAGGAAGAGTAAGTCACTGATGTGGGTCTCTGAGGGACCAGGAGGGGTGGGGGACTGATGGACGCCTGCTGGGGAGAGCTGAGGCAGAGAGGCCTCCCCCTGTGCCCATCCACGCCTTCCACAGAGAAGCAGCTATAAAAGGTGCTAAGGCAGCTGCCACAGGTAAATGATGGCCAGAGGGTTGAGGCAGAGAGGACCCCGTCATCTCCTGCCAAGCCAGCTGTAATGGGTAACATTTAAGCACCGCTTTCCTGATGAAATGTGGGAAGAGTGGAACGGGCCAGGCTGGTCATGGACGAGGGGGCAGCTGGCAGGTGCAGGTGCAGACCTTGGAGGATGGCTGTCACCATTCTCTCAAGCAGAAGGAAGAAGAGGCTGTTTACCAGACATTAGCAATTTGACTTACGGCTCATGGAATGCAAGCCACTAAAGACTGCAGAAAACTGGAGATCTAATATCCCTCACCACCCCTCACTTGCAACAGCAGGAAGTCCCTCCCCAATTCTGAGCTCAGATGCCACGAAGGAGGAGGAGGGCATGGGCGACAACTGGGACAGGGATTTGTTTCCAGCTGGTTGTAAAAATAATCCTAATGGAAGTGAGCATACTTTAAAGTGACAAGACTAAGATTTCCGTTTCAGTGCAGGGCAGTGGGGGCTCAACCTAGGAATTAAGCTGATTTGAGTAAATGTAAGGGGAGCTGCATTTGGGCCCAGCTACGCCGGGGTCTGTGAAAACCTACCCACTCCATGCAGACCCCGGAGCCTAGAAGGGGCCTGGGCCCACTCTGGCTTTCAGTTAATATGAGACAGACAAATGAACAAGCAGATCCTTACTCGTTATTCACCTTCCTCTCCTCCTTACCCTCTACCGACAAATTAGAACATCAGATTATTCTGTTTGTAAACACCACCCATTCAACCGAGGTGTTAGCATGGCAACAGCATTGCCTCTCTGTGTGTGAGAACACATCCGTGAAAAGAGTCGAGGGCACACCTGACCTGGTAGGAGTCACTGAAATTTAATTATAAAACTTGTCATGTCACCTGAACATGATGTAAGCTGATTTGAAGAAAATCCAGATTTCACTTGACAGGCGCTTTTAACTTGCTATGTGACACCAAGGCAGAAGCGGTGTCCTGGAAACGAAACGTGGGTGCCTGAGAGAAGCAAAGGAGGCTTTGATTGGATGCAGCTTCAAAGAGGGCTCTGCAGAGATGATGCCCCGTTCCCTTCCCTTCCCTCGGTCCTCCCATTTAAACGATGAATGTCTGGGTGGCAACTCTCAACCCAGGTGTGCCTCAACATGTGGAAAGTTGGAACTTCAAAGTTAGCTGGCCCAGAGCATCCAATTCAAGGAGTATTTTGGCGAGTCGAATTCGTAAAGAAAGGAGATCAGACCCGGGGGTGTGGATCTAATCGACTCTGTATTGCAGAAACAACTTTCTGGTGAATTTGTTACCATCCTGTACATTCTAGCAGCCCTGGGTTGAGCCACAGACTTTACAACCAGGGGCTTTTGCACCTAAGTTTTAACTCTGGCAGGAAAATGACATAGTTGTTGGATGTCTCAGCATCTCACATGAGCTGCCTAAAGGAATATAGACTTTTGTCTTGATTCATTTTCGTGTTAGCCTTACCGGATATGAGTATCTTTAACAGACGTCACTGAAACTTTGAGGTCAGTGTGTTTATACACACTAATCACATTATTATAGAATAACATAAAAAAAATAACAAAATTCAATCATCACTCTCTGGTCCCAGGTGAGGTGGAGTAAGCACACCCACCCCGGCCTCCAAGGCAGGAGGCTGAAGGACCTGGACACAATACGTGGAACAACCATTTGCGGCTTCTGAAGAGTAAGTAGCCGTGGGAGGGCTGGGAGAAGATCAGAATTCGAGGTACCTCCTACCGGCAGTGAGTGCCCCTACCACATGTCTGGGTGGCAACTCTCAATCCAGGTGTGCCTTGACATGTGGAAAGTTAGCTGGCCCAAAGCATCCAATTCAAGGAGTATTTTGGCAAGTTGAATTGGTAAAGAAAGGAGATCAGACCCAGGGGTGTGGACCTAATCGATACACACCCAATCCTAACCCAATGCTGGGTTCCCAAAACCTCAATGGAAGACACCTCAGAACCCAGAACAGAGCACCTGAGCACACACAGAGAAGTCGAGACACTCTTTGTTCTTAGCTTGAGAAATAGACAAGAAATAGACAATGAAGACTTAGAGAGGTTGAGGAGAACCACTTGTTTTCTATTCTTTCTTTCCTCTGTTCCCCATGTCCCAGCCACTAGCAATCCACGGGTGGCAGGACAGTAGCTGCAGTGGGAGCCCACAGGAGCCAAAACTCCAAAGGAGGGAACCCTTCTGTTCCACCAAAGAGGCTGTGGTCTCAAGAGGCTGGGTCAAAAGCCCCTGTCCTTTTCTCTTTCCGTGTTCTGCTGATAAGCTCACCGTGAAGGTACATTTGCAGGAATGTGTGACAGAGTTGGGTAACTGGCCAGAGGAGCAAGACAGGAATTAGAGAGCCCCAAGGAGGTGTGGAGAGGGAGGAACTCGGGGGAGTGACCTCTTAGAGCTGCCTGAGATGTGCATGTGTACATCTGATTATAAATAGTATGCATAGTTGTTGAGAACTGAATAACAACATAGACTCCTCCCCAAATGCCACACTTGCCACTGAGTATCACACACATAAGCTAGACCAAATAGTTCTGCAAGTGTTTTGAAACTTCTCTGATTCTTGACACGGAGCCCACTAAGTACTTGTTGGAAGCTGGAACTGGAGACCTGAACTCAACTGGGCCAATGGTTTTCCCTAAAACACAAATACATTTTCTTTGTAGGATTTAAACAAGACTTAGGGTATCATAATGAAATGTGTATAACTTCCAAATTACCTGGGAATAAATAGCAGGTGGTAACACCAATGTGAAAAGGAGGTTGGAGATATCTGACAAAGACAACAGAGCAGCTATTAGAAGTACATTCCAACAAATAAAATTAAACATCATGAAACAAAGGGAAAGGTAGCCAAAAATAGACAACCAGTGAAGAAATAAGAGATATAAAGAAGAATCCAGTAATAATTTTACAAATGAGACACATAATAACCCAAATTAAATGCTCAATAAATTGTCTCTGTAGCACACTGGAGATGACCAAGAAGAAAGTCAATTGTTATTATTCAGAGTTAAAAAGAGAGAGAAAAGAAGATTCAAAAAACAAAATCTATAACCAAACTCGTTGTAAGGAAACTGGAAATGGAAGGACAAGAACAAACTATCAATAGCATCCAGAGAAAATGCATGTGTTACTTTAGCGTAACAACAATTTGTCTCACCGCAGATTTCTCTGGAGAGAAATGGGGGCCAGAGGGACGTGCTGGAAGAAAAGGGCTGTCAATCCAAAATGTTAACTACAGTGAGAATATTCTTCAAGAATAAGGTCAAGCAAAACCATTCTCAGACGAAGGAAAACTGAAAACTCATTTTCAATAGGCTCTAAAGGAATTTATATAGGAATTTCTTCAGACAGAAGGGAAATAATACCAGAGGAGACTTGAAGGATCAGGAATGAAGACAGCAATAGAAAAGCCAAATAATCGGGGTGCTATAATAGACTATTTTTCTATTCAGTTCTTTAAAATGCACTTGACTATTGAAAGCAAAACAGTACCATTCATTGTCTGATAGGATTTTCTGTGTGTGTGGACACAATAATAAGATGACGACAATGTAGAGGAGTGAGAGGGAAGGGACCTGTGTACTAGTAGGTACATCCCCTATTAAGTGGCTCTTTCTGTATGAGATAAGCTAGACCTCACAACAAAGAAAATTATCAGGGATAAAGAGGAATATCACATGATGATGAAGTATCAGTTCACCAGAAAGACACAATAATCATAAATACGTACGCCCCTAACAACCGTGCTTAAAATGCATGAAGCGAAAATTGGTAGGATGGAAAGGATAAATAAACCAGACTGATGGTGGGAGGCTTCCACTCCGTTCTCAGCGGATGGAGCCAGGGAACGGATAAGAGAGGATCTAGGAGAAGGGAAGAGCACAGCCGCCTGACTACCTCCCGCTGCCGTTTCCAGAATACGTCACCGCCGTAGCAGATCACACATTCTTCACCGGGACACGTGGCACAAAATAAGCCATATCTTGGGTCGTAATCTAATCCGAGTTTAAAATGATCGAAACCTCACAAAATATGCCCTAAAACTGTATTGGAATCAGAGTAGAAATAAGCAACAGAAAAGTACCAAGGAAGGTGCCAGCGCTTGAAATGTGAACCACACACAATTGAAGGGTTCACAAATAAACGCTCAACAGAGATTCAAAAATATTACAAGTTGAATGGGAATGAAAATGCAACATATCCAAAGTGGTAGGAAACAGCAAAAGCAGTGCCTAGAGGGAAATTTATAGCATCGAAAACTTATATTAGAAAAGAAGAAAAGTCCAAAATCAATAATGCAGATTTTCACATTAATTAACTAGAAGAAAGTACAAAATGAATACAAAGTAAATAGAAGGAGGGGAATAAAAAGATGATCAGAAATTAATAAATTAACAACAGTGAAAACATGAAAGTAAAAATAAAATCCATGAAGATTTTTTTTTAATTTGAAAAGAACGATAAAACTGAGAAACCTATAGCAACAAAGGGAAAGGAAGTAAGGAATAAGATGCAAATTCTCAGCCCCCAGAACAAAGGGGAAAGTACAACAGACCCCACAGACGCGAGCAGGCTAGCAAAGGGACACCGCGGACGGCTTCACACTTGACAACTTAGAGCCAATATGTCGCTTCCTTGAAAACCACCGACCACCAGAACGCACCCAATATGAACAGATAACCAGACACGTGTTGTAAGCAAGAAGGTAATTAACTTCCCAATTAAATTCCTTTAGAAGATCATTCTCCGCATGAACTAGTTTTAGCAGTGAATTCCCCAAGACGTTTAAAGAAGATTCTCTTCTAGGGAAGAGGAAAGAAAGCACTCAGCTCATTTGATGTGCTCAGCCTTTCCACGACCCGCAAACTGGGCCAGACTGGAAGAAAACAAACGACAACATGACAGCAAATCCTTCAGGAACACGGCCTCTTCCACGGACTACTAACTGAGTAAACCTGGAAAAAACAGATAGAATAATAATACACACCACTATCAAGTGGGGTTTACCTGGGAACGCAGAGGTGTTTAGTAGAAAATCAATGGACGTAATATACTATATTATCAGCCTCATGAAGAAAAACTTGATTACATCATTTGGAGCAGAAGAGCACTTGACAGAACTTAATGTAAATTAGCAGAGAAGACCATGTACACGCTGGCACACACCCCACGGTTTCTGTGAGGCCAGCGAAGAGGCAACCTTTCACTCCACCCCACCCTGCACCCCAATCAGTGGAACCACGTGGTGTCCTGCCTCTTCTGCAGGGCTGGTGTCAGGAGCACTGAGCCGAGAGCCCCAGCCTGGCACAGTGAGGGAGTGAACTGTGCTTGGAAGCAATCCGGCTTTCTACCCTCCATGAGGACGATGCCCAGTCCCAGCAACACAGCGTGAGTCTGCCCTCAGCTTCCCCCACCTTGGATGATGGTGGAGCCCATCCAGTAACCGTGGCCAAGACATAGTGGCAGGTGGCTCCCCAGTTTCTCTGGCAAGTTGTTGGTGGGATGTAAGGTAGGTCAACAGCACGGTACCCATGGACAGTGAGGTAGCAGGAACCAGCACCCACATTCGCTGGGATGGAGTCAGGGACCGAGTGGAAGCTGAACACACAGAGCCCCTGGTTCTTGTACCTGATCCCCATGGGGTGGTTTCCTGCTAAAATGTCTTCTACCTACCACCTCTTCGTCAGGGGAGTGGTTTGCAAATTTCCCCCTCAGGCTCTACCTTGCGTTCATCCTCTAACGGGTTTCTCCGTGGAACCAGAGTTTCTAAATTAAAGGAGGTCCAATGAATCCTTTCTCCTTTTAAACTTGTGATTTGATGTCAATCCTTTGTTTAGTGCACGGTTCTGGAGATGGTCTCTTAGGTGGTCTTCTACAAGTTTTATAGTTTTAGGTTCTGCATTTTGAGCCAGCCGTATGAGGTAGGGATGTTTTGGTCCCTCAGTGCGGGGGCTCAGGCCTGACGCCATGACAGCCCAGGTCTTGGGAGATACTGCCCCCGTGTGCTCCCGTGGGCCAAGCTCAGAGCTCGGCGCCACACTGAGGTCTTATCTGAGACTGCACTGCGGCCTGTCACCCCCGGCCATGCTGAATGCAACAGAAGTCAGTGAGCAGAGATCTCAAACACAGGCGTCCCCGGGGGTGGGCAGAGTGGGCTGCAGCCTGAAAGCCGGGCCTGTGGAGTGAGCTTACAGGGGGGCCCCGTGGGCCAGAGCAGGACCTCCCTGAGCTTTGTGTTGGCCTCGCAGTCCATGCACAGGGACTGAAATGCCTCTGGCAGAAGGACAGCAGTCGGGGTACAGAACATGACACTGAGACACGGAGCCTGGAGCGACAGGCAGGCTGCACGGTCAGGCCTGTCTCCAAGCGCACATCTCCCCTCCTTCTGTCTCCCCTTGGCCGCGAGGTGGCCATGCCCCAGCACAGCGGCTGTGTCCACGTCCTCAGGAAGGATGCAGGATGACCCACCAGGGGATATTTTAAGCCAATGTTTCCTTTTTTAAAAAATTTATTTATTTTTTTGAGAGAGAGCGAGCGAGTGAGCACAGGGAGGGGCAGAGGGAGAGAGAGAGAGAGAGAGAGAAGCCAACTCCCCGCTCAGCATAGAGTCCGATGAGGGACCCGATCTCACGACCCTGAGACCATGACCTGAGGAGAAATCAAGAGTCAGAGCCTTAACCGACTGCACGACTGGGAGCACCTTAAGCCACCGTCTGTGGTTGGGGTCGTTTGCATCAGACCCTTCCGGGTGTTTCCCATCCCACCCCCACCCCCACTGGCCGATGGCCTGCGGTGAGAAGGCTCCAGCCCAGGGAATAGATTTTCGCTCAGATGTGGTTCTTATCCATCCGAAAGCTGGCGGCTGTCATGAGATTCTGGGGAGAAGGGGCTCTTACTGGTGGAGGAGGGGCGTCTCAGCTAAGTTACGGAGACGGCGCTGATCCCGGTCCAGCGCAGAGGATTGCAGATTGCCAACACGATGGTTCCCGTCGGTTCCACGGAAGCTCGGACGCTTGGCTTGGGTTCCCCTCTCGAGGGCACTTTGATGTCCAAACATGCAAGTCAGTTCCTCCCTCTTTGTGATGACAGCTCCGATCCCTCCGTTTTCAGTCAGTCCTGTAATTAGCGATGCTACACAACATGTCCCGAATAATTAGGGAGCGGCCCAGGAACCACCAGGGTGGTTGTGTGACGGAACCAGGGTTCCATGAGGCTTTTAATTTGCAACGTTATAAATAATGTTGAATGCCCAGGAGTTTCAATTAGGGATGTTTACTTGTGTAAAATGGGAAAATGTGGCAGGGGGAGCCAGGCTTCTTATTAGCAAGGACTTGAAAGAGGAGGGACGTGGTGGGGCCCCCAGCCGTGAGACGCCACGTGCAGGAGGTGCGGGCCTGCTGCTCTCCACAAACCTTCAGAGCTGGGGAGGAGGTTCCAAACGTTTCCAAGTCACAAACTGGGCCAGACTCCGGCAGCGGGATCCCTCTCCAGTTGCTCGCTCACCTTCTTTGGGGACTTGAAAGCACCTGCCGGCTCTTCTCTCAGCCCCAAGCCAGGGTGCGGTCGCCAGAGATGGGTCAGGCTTGGGATCTGTCTGCCTGTTCTCTGCCTTGAAAGCATTTGAGCCCCGTCTTTCCCCAGCTACCCATGTCACCGTTCCCGAATCGTGTGCGTATCCAGCCGCTGGCTGGCTGGACAGTCCGTGGTAAGCTCGGCATCATCCTGCCCCTCTGCCCAGGGATGAGCATTTCCTGGACTGCAGGTAGCGGCCGTCTGCATGATTTCAGGGATTCCATGGTGTGTCCAAGGGGCTTGACACGTGGTTGCACCAGGGCCCCCAACTGTAAGGAAAGGATGCGACACCTCGTGGGTCGTGAGAGTGAGGTTCTTGGAGGCAACGTACCCTCCAAATGCTCCTTTACAGAGGAGCCCCGAAGACCCGTGCTCCAAGTGGGGTCCCGAGCGAGAGAGGACTCTGCAGCAGGCCCAGGCGGCCCCGCACGGTCGTTTAGACAATAGGAACCTGAAGACGGACGGAGCCGGCCTCCTCCTGGGCCCAGGTGGTGGACCGTGGCACGCAGCCCTGGCTTGTAGGGCAGTCCGAGTTCCCTAATGGGGCACTGCGAGGCTGGGCCAGGACTGATTGTGTCTCTGGCAGACAAGTGTGGCCCTGGCCTGTGGCTGCAGCCACATCCCCACAAACTCAGTGGCTTAGAGGAAAACACAGATCCCTTCCCCTTCAGTTCTGGAAGGCAAAATGTCCCAAACAGGTCTCCCTGGATAAAGCGAGCTGTGGGCAGAGCTGGATCCTTCGGGAGACTCTTGGGGAGAATCCATTCCTTGTGTTTTCCATGGGCCAGGTCACCCGAGGTCCTTGGCTCGCGGCCTCACATCCCTCTGGGTCTGCCTGCATAGACACGTCTCCTTCCACTCTGACTGTCCTGCCTTCTGCTTCCACTGTAGGACCTGCAGGCCCCAGTCCTTGGGGACTGGCCACTGGTAAGCAACAAGGGGTTAGGCTGGACCCCCAGATCTAGAGATGAGGCCACGGGGACCTGCCATCCAAGAGCTGGGGCCCCTCTGTTAGTGCTGTCTCTCTGGGGGGTCGCAGAACCCAGGGTGAGGTCCTCGAGGGGAGGCCAAGCCACCATCATGGGCGCCAGCTTAGGGCCACACCTGTGAGGGTTCTGCTGTAGCTTTCGGAAAATCCATGGAGGGATTTGCAGGATGGAATGACACAACGGGACTGATATTCCAGAAACGCCTCTTGATGTCAGCCGACAAGCTGGGAGGAAGGGACAGGAGGCACAGAGACCCTGGGGAGGCTGGGCTCTGGCCCCACGCAGGGTCTGGAGGCTGGGATCCGTGGCTGGAGGGGGGATGGCAGGTGAGAGAGACGCTCCCTCCCGTGACTCCCTCCCCGTGTTCTGGTCGGCGGCCTCTGTCTCCCACAAGCTCCTCACACCGGACGGGGCTCCTCGCTTCCCCGTGAGGACGTTCCCTTCGTGCAGACAGCGCGGGTTCGCCCAGGACGGCACTGATGATCCGTCAGAGACCCGGGAGCTGCCACGGTCACACAGGGAACACGGCCGATGAGCTGCCTGGGAGGCTCCGGGGACGGAGTTCCCGCAGCAGCTCGAAGGTGCCCCCGGGAGTGGCGGCCGCCTCCCACGCCCCCTCAGCCGCTGCTCTCCGTCCCGCTGAGCATGAAGCCCCCTCCGGCTGCCCTTTCCCCACTGGCTCTTTTCTGTATCAGCCCCAAAAGTCATTCCCTGAGCCGCGTGTGCCAGATGTGGTGAGGTACAGAGTGGTCGGGGGCCTTCGAGAGTGTGACGCTAAGCCCCACAGGGGCTCGCAGGAAGCAATGACTCACCGCGAGTCGCTCGCTCACTGTGCTGCTTCTCAGACTCTCTTGGGAACTTACTGGCAATCCTGTGCAGAGGCCACACCCCGGATCAGCTCAGAAGCTCTGGGGGGCACCGAGCAGCCGTACCCCGCAACGCTTCCCCGAGGACGGTGCCGGTGGGCGAGCCGGGGCGCTGACCCGCCGGAGCTCAGTGCCAGCTCCTGCCCCCGGGGCTCCCGGAGTGCCGGCGGCTGCAGAGCGAAGGCACCAGCTGGCTTCCCGTCCGGGGGAGCCCTCGGGCCGCGGCTGCACACATGGGCCCCTCTTCCCCCGAAAGGATCCATCCTCCACACCGAGGCTGCCCAAACGTCTTACCAAATGGCTTTGTTTTGTTTCCCCTGTTTCTGGGTGACGAGAAGCACGAAGTTATAAATAGTCACAGGGCTGGGATGTCTGTGGTTCTCAGAGGCTGTCAGAACCAGTCTTGTCAAAGCCCTCATGTTGACAGCCTGGATCTGGCTCCCCGCTCCGCCCGCTGCTCACAGCAGCCCGAGGGAGGGCGACGGGCAGGGAGGGGACCTCCTTCCTCCTCCCAGCTGAGCCCGGAAAGTCTCTGGGTTCCAACGGTGCCAGGCCAGGCTTCCCTGGCTTCTTACGGACATGGGTGCCTGGGAGGCTGCCCCTGCCCATGTCCTTGGCTGACCCCCCAGTCTGTCCCTGAGATCTGGTGGGCTGTTCTGATCATGAGCTTTCCCGTGCAGGTGTGAAGGTGGCCTCCATGTGGTCGGCCTGATCGTCTCCTGTCCACATGGGCCACTGAATACGGTGAAGCGTGGACTGGGGTCCAAGCTCAGGGTCTGCTGGCTCCGGCAGAAGCGAGTTCAAGATGGAAGGGGTCTGTGCTCACCATAGCCCTGGCACGTGCTCACCGGCTCGCCTAGATGCCCACGGCACCGTCCATGCGGTGGACACCTGAGCAGGAGGGAGACTCTTGCTTGCCTTGGACCACAGCCTCCCTGTCCCCCGGATGCCTCACCTGCAGAGTGGGGGTAAGACGTACCACTGTGAGGACTCGTGTGCCAATTTTGCAAAGCGGTTAGTTATCCCAAATGTTTGCAAGGCGGTGGGTGCTCTGTCTGTGTGCAAAGTAAGAAATAAACAGACCCTGTCGGCTCAGCAGCCTTTGCAAGCTCTCTCCCACCCACGATGTTGGGGTCTCCTTACCCACCCCCCCCACAGCAGCACGGCCCCTCCTGGGGGGAGATTCCTTCCCTTCCCGTCTCCGCCCCATAGACCGCTCAGCTGCGTGTGCTGATGGGTTGATCGGACACCCCCATGCCCGGTGCAGAGGGGCTGTGGATTGCTGGCACTCACCTGGTCTAATGAGTTCTTTGTCCCCCTCCGTCTGGGGTCGGGAAAACAGCCTCCTCACCCCTGTGTCCTGTCTGATCACATGGACAACAGAGGAGGCGGGTGATTCTAAACATCAGGGAGCCCCCGTGTACCAGAATTAGCGCGGCCTCGCCTGCTAGATTTGGGCCAGTGGGCTGGTTCTTAGAGCTTTCCACGAACTCCTTGTGTGCCCTTACATGAGCTGGAAAAGCCCCCAAGCCCAGAATTCTCATCTGGAAAGAGGAAACCTACCTATGTGTGCAGCTTAGATGAGGGGCACCTTCCCAGGACGATGGGGAAACTGCTCTAGACGGTGGAGAAATCTGTCACTAGAAGAAGGTTCAACGGACACAGGGCGGGTGGCGTCACGAGCCTGAACGCTAGGTCCTCCACGGACACCTTGCGATTCCGTAGTCTGCCGCGGTCCCTGTGAAACCTTCGGCGGGGGCCTGATAAATGTTGTTCCCTTCAGTGTCTGGCCGCAGGAGACCCTGAACTCAAGGAGACCCTTCGACGCCGTCTCCCTCCCCCGACCCAGCTCCGAGCTCTCCTTGAACGGATCCGCTTCTGTTACCTCGGGTAAAAGGTTATCCCAGGAAGAAAGCTTTAGAAATTCCGCAGCTCACGAGAAAATCTGAAGCTCAAAATAAGTCAGGAAAAAAAATTCCCTTTTAGGGCTGCAGAGACATTTCTCAGGATAATATATTCCGAGGAAGCTGGGAGCAGGGGTCAGCTCCGAGTCCGTCAGGACGTGCATGACAAGGGGTCCCGGACTTTTCAGATGCCTCTGGCACCGGGCGCCCAGCAGAGCGTCCGGCAGGGACGCCGACGGGGGGAGGGCGCTCTGCACCAGGCAAGGGGAGCTTCGGAGGAAGATGACGCCTGTCTCAGAATGTGTCTGATGGGCTGTCACGTGGGAAGGAGAGCGAGCCTGTTCTGTGCGGCCGCAGGGACTGGAACAAGACAGATGGAAGACGGCGACAGGCCAACAGATGCAGATTCGGGAAGGAAAATCATCAGAGCTGCCCAGCCGTGGCCAGGAATCGTAGCTAACATTTGTCGAGCCGGTGTGCCATGCCAGGGACCGGGCCGAGCCCTCCACGCCCGGCCGTACTGGTTGCTTAGAACACCCAGGAATGAGGCAGACGTCATGGGCGTCATCCTCATTACTACTGTGGGGACAGGCACGGAGCTCGTCTGCGGCTCACCCGAGGCCGCTTGGTCCTCTGAGAAGCTGGGATCGGCACTCTGGCCGCGGACGCCAGGTCCTGCCCCTGGTAACCGTCACAGTGAGTGCTCCTTGGGCGGGGTGGGGGTGGCTTCTGGCTGGAGCACGATGAAATCCTGCTTGTTCCCTGCCCTGCACGGCACAACAGCCTAAATGACCTCTCGGGTCCTATGTTGCACCGACAGGTTACGCCGACGGGGGCTCGGGATTCGTGGCGAGGGCATCGGCTGACCGTTTCGGTGCACACAGTAGAGCTGGGCGTGGAAACAGTGGATTATCTGAGGGAAAGGAGCTGAGAGAAGGGTGGACCACGCAGGTGTGTGCAACGGGGGACGGATCCGGACAGGCGCGGCTCCAGAAAGCAGGGAGCACGGCAGAGTGGAAGGTCCAGAAACTCCACCCGTCTGCCCCGAGTTCTTGTGGGCTCCTGCACCCCACCAGCAGGGACCGAGCCTCGGCCGCGGGAGAGTACGGTGCACAGGAAGACGGGCGGGAACCGGACCATAGAGTCTAATGGGTTGCTGGAGACCAGAGAGCTCGTTACGCGCGGACGTGACTCTCCCGCAGAGAGAGCTCTGGCTCCCGAGGAAGACACGGGCACGGAGAGTGTGCAGTGTGGCTGGTCGGGAGCTCAGGGGAGGGCCGGCCCCTGCAAGACGGGTGGGGACAGGAAGGGAACAGGAGAGAGGAGGGCTGGGGAGGCTCATGTCAGGCAGAGGGAACGGCTTGTCCGGGCCCTGGGAGGGAGTGTGGCTCCCAGCGGAACCGTGGGAAGGAAGGGCCCGGGCATCCCTTTCGGTGCACCCCAGGGGACAGTCCAGTTGGGTGACGAATCTGCCCCTCAGCGGAGGGTTCCGGGAAGACGCCATCTGCTCGAGCTGGGTTCCCAGCAGCGCTGCGGCTCCGCCCTCTGCCTCCGCTCTCTCCCTCCAGGTGGTTCTGGGAAGAGGGTGTTTTCTGAGGTCGCCTGGCTGGAGCAGTTGGCTAAGCCGCTGACTTTTGATTTTGGCTCAAGCCACGATCATAGGGTCGTGAGTTCGAGCCCCACCTTGGGCTCCGCGCTCAGTGTGCCGTGGGCTTCAGATTCTCCCTCCCGCGGCCTCTGCCGCTCCCCTCCCTCCGCTTGCGTGTGCGCGCGCTCTCTCTCTCTCTCTCCCAAACAAACAAATAAATCTTTAAGGAGAGCATTTTCTGAGAAGCCGCCCATCTCACTTTTCATGACGACTCTTCCCGCGCCTCCCTGGCCTTTCCAAAGGCCAGAGTGCAGCTCTCCCAGCCCCCTAAACCGTACCATTTTCTGTCTGTTTTGGAAAATGTGCATCTGTACTTGTACCGTTCTACAGGGTTTCCTTTGCGCTTTGCTGCCGCGCTCCCGTGTTCTCCCCTGGGATTCGGGCTCCCCTCACAGTCTGTATCCAGGAGTCCTCGGTGCTGGTGCGGGACACAGAAGGGGCAGAGGAGGCGAGGAAAGGGTCCCACTCTCCCCGGACAGGATCCACACGGCCACCTCATGGGCTCACGTGGGCCGCCGCACCCCAGCCTGCAGGTGGTGGGCGCCGAGACCCCCAGCCAACGCTGCCTGCCCGGCTGGTGCATGAGGAGGCAGCGTCCCGTGGAAGGGTAGCCGTGCTCCTACGGGTTAATTCTCTTTTAATGCCTCTTTTATTGCTGCTGCGTTCCAGCTCTGGGGTTGAGGAGCCTCCCTGCCACACTTAGAGGAGTGAGACAGTAATTGTCTCAGACTCCCCTGTTGCGTGGCGGAAAAGCCCACGGAAGGGAGTGCTGCCGAGCACGAGGGCCTGCTCCCCACAGAGCGCAGCTCCTGCCCCTGGAGGCTGTGGGACAGCTGCCGGGACCCTGCCGGCCCCTGTGGGCACCGGACAGTGACAGTCAGGACCCCCCAGCCAACACGAGAGCGGACACCTCCAGCTTCAGCACGAATCTGGGCTCTCCGGCCCCCACCCAAGGCTCACGTTCGGACCCCGGGGGCAGAATTTCTCCTCTGGCAGCAAACACAGAATAAAGAGCCAAGACGCCTTCTCAGGGGTCTTCAGCCCCCCGCGTGGCGTCTGTGGGAGGAATGTCCGAGATGCATCCAGAACGGGAGCCCCGCCGTGCGAAGCCACCGTGCGAGGCTTCGGGCCGGCGGCTCTGTCTCTCTGCTCCTCTGCGTCCGCGTTGTTAGAGACGGAAACGGATGCACAGATGGCGGCCAGGAGCGACAGCAGATTTGGAGGCTTCCTGGTCCCTCTGTGTCCTGGCTTGGGGGCTCCCCGCCACTCAGCCTCCAACACCCTCACCCACGACTGTGTCCGCTCCGTTGTGACACCTCCCAGCTGCCCCCCACACTGACTGCTGCTGCACGAAGACGGAGCCGCCCACGCGATCTCCCGGCGGGCGCAGGCTCCTGGGATGCAGGGATCGGGTCCTGCCGCCGCCGATGCAATACCAGCAGCCAAATGGCCTCGCCTGTTGCTCTGACAGACAAGGTGACCCCAAGACGCCTCCTCTCCTTTTCCCAAAGCCAACCTCTGGCTCCAGGCCCGCTTTCGGGACCCTGACCGCCCGGGCTCCCCACGAGTAGGAGGCTCCACTCTGCCTGCTTGACTTACCGAATCACACCGGCCGTGCGTGTGTTGACCAAAGGATAATCCGGATCCCGGCTGGAAAGCTCTTCAGCCCCCAGAGTCTCCAGGAGCTGACAGCCCAGACCCACGATGCCCGCAGACGGGCCTGCTCCGTGAGTGACGTCAGACGGGCAGTCAGAAGGCCAAGCTGGAGGGGCCGCCCCGACCCCAGTGTCCACTGGTGCGGGGTGTCCTCTAGGCGCGTGACACCTGCCTGGCTCTGGCCGGCTCGCGCTCCTGGAAAAGACCCCACTGGCGCCATCCCACAAGCTGAGGGCGTGGGGACCCTGGCATGCCCTATTTATTATTTATTCAACTCCGACACTACATTAAGCAGCCTCCTGAGGGAAGCGCAATCGGATTCCCATGAATTAAAGCACACACGGGGATGAGACACAACAGGAACAATTTAATTTAAAATGATAGAGTGACGTCGCCTTGAGAGCAGAGGCTGTTTTCCAAAGGAAACAAACATAGATCTGTAGGAGGTGCGCACCCGCGGGGCCCCGGCCCTCGGACGGAGAGGCAGACAGGCACACAGCTGCGCTTTCAGACGGACCCGACCCAGGAAAACAGACATGGTTCCAGAGTCCAAGGTCAGCCGATGAGCTTGGCATTTGGGGTCTGGAAATCTGGCACCAAGTTATACCGCCCGCTCCCCCAAGACTCGACACCCGCCCTCCGGCTCGTCTGACCCCGAGGACATGCCTCTCTTCCTGGATGGCGTGGCCCCCTTTCTGCATGTGTCGGCAGAGCTTTCACACATTCTGGGGGAGCGACCCAGCCTTCCGCAGCAGCGCTGGGAGGGGTCGGCGGCGTCTGTGTGTTTTCTGACTCACCCTGTGGTTCTATTGATTTCCGTTGCTGCTTCTGCTTGTTTGTTTTTTAACATAAGGGCTTCGGGGCTCATATACAGGGAGCATGATTTATAGCTCAGATCATCACAGATGCTTCTAGCCCGCATAAGCATTGAAGGTCAGGGCAGCTGGGCTCTCAGGGTCCCTCACAGCCTCCCCACCGTTAGCGGGTGTCCCGGCCCCCGGCCCCCCTGGGCACACGTGCCCTCCGCGCGACCTTGTCCTGCTGCTCCACCCTAAGCCCCCCTCGCCGGCGCTCCAAGTGTCTGAGGTCTACCGCCCGCCACCACAGTCCGGGCTTTGCTTTTGCCGTTTCCTAGACGGACTGTGTCTGTGACCGGAGAGTAAAATGTGGAGAACCCGGGGTTTCACGCATCATGTCTCGTCAAAGGAGATGTGCTGGTTGCAGGGTGGGCTTGCCAGCAGAGGGTTTTGAAGGCTGGAGGAGAGGAAGCACAGAGATACAGTGCGGGTGCCCTAGGCTGTCTGTGTTGAAGCTCTGATAAGATCTGATTTGTGTTCTGAGAGAATGGGGATCAGGTCAGAGTTGCTCAAGGCGCAAGACCACAGACTGTAGGAGCAGGAAGTGTGTGGCTGGGGCTGTGGTGGACACTAGGTCAGGGATCAGTGACTATAATTAAGCCAAAAATGTATGCCCTATTATTTATCCAGAGCTGAGCTAGAGTTTGTGGGGGATAAAGAACAAAGTAGAGTTATTAATCATAGACTAATGGAGACTGATCTTTGGATAAGATGTTTATATATGAAATAATAGAAGTTATTAGAGAAGCCCAGACTGCAGAGAGAGCATTATCTCCCCACTGTGAAGGCAGGGGATCTGCTCCAAATGGTCCCTAAAGCCCAGAAAGATGTAATAATCGACTCCCTCATTGAGCATTGATTTAGTCTGGAGTAATTAGAACGAGCAAAATTAATTGAAGGTTGCAGTGGTCAGGGAAGAGGCTTTGCAGACTCAAAAGGAAGAAAACCATTCATGAAGAAGGGAATTCTAGAAAGTCCGTCAAGCTCAGGGGAGACACTTGGAGGTGCGGGCCGATGGACTCTGCAGTCACAGAGAGCCCTTCCAGATTCTGGGGCTCCGTTCCTGGCTCAGCAGCAGCAGGAGAACACACCCAGGTGCCAGGTCCCAGGATTCCTGCCCTGCATACCTGGGGCTACGTGGAAACCACAGGAGCCGGAGACTGACTGTCCTGGGGACCTCATGTTGCCAAGGAGCTGGATCTCGGCAGCAGCTCAGCTGGGCTACAGTGTGTGGCTCTGCTGAAGGAGGGCAGGGCAGGAAGTCCCATGCCCACCAGAACCGATGAAGGGGTATCATCTCATCAGCCTCCCAGAGAAGCAGGAGGTAAGGGGTGAAGCCTAGAGGCAGCCCCTCAAACTTGCGTCCTCTCACATTCCAGGAGAATCACCAGGTGTTCCGACAAAACTCAGGTTGACTGTGGTTAAATCTTGGCTTGCGTGGCCCATGTGGACACGCGCAGAGCCAACAGGGTGCCATGCTGAGCTATGTCTCTGCAAGGCTGGAGGGAGCAGGACGCCTGTTGGCGTGAAGACGGCACGGGCCAGTTCCTCCGGCGCCATGCAGAAGCAACAAGACCTCCAGGACCTGGGGACAACTTGGGGCAGCTGCAGTCATCTTTACTGGTCACTCAAGTTAACACTGTTCTAGGGCCTTCATGAAAACCACTGTCTCAGAGCCCTGCACTTCTGTACTGTGGCTGAGGGGCAGCGTGCATCAGGCTTGATCTGATGCTGGCTCTCATCATACTTGTTTCCAATGAGATGATCGTCTATAAAGGAGAAAGTCAGCGACATGTGCTTTTCTCCATCCTATCCCCACCCCGTATCTACCCAAGTGCAAGCACAAGTAAGCTTGGTGTGCTGGGTTCAGTGGTAAAGAAAGGAGTGGAGAGAAAGAGGCAGGCGAAGGGATAGATGGAGGGAAGTTTGGAGAGATAGACGGTCGGTGGATGGCGCTATGATGGATGGATGGGGATGGATGGAGGGATGGAGGGTTGGGCTGGGATACGGAGGGGTGGGTGGATGGACAGATACATGGGCTAATGGGTAGATGGGGATCAATCGATGGATGGATTGGTGCATAGACAAATGGACAGATGTATGAGCCAGGGGAGACTGCTGCCCCCATGGCGCACCCTCTGATGAAGGCAGTGACAGGGCCTGTGGCCCCAAGGGAAGGTTGCAAGGCTGTGAAGTCACCACTTCCCAGAGGTGGGAGAGGCTCCCAAGGCCCGTTAGTTCTCACTATCCGTTCAATAAAGCAGTACATTAACATCCCTCACTCAGACCAACCTCTATGTGAATTTTTATCCAGAATGAATTTAGGGACAATAAGAGAGCAGAGAAACAGGCACTCCACTGCCTGCAGGGAGACACTTTACCCCTGACACGGACTTTCCCCAACTCCCCCAGAAGATGTAGTTTTGGGACAACATTTTACCTATTACCGTAACCCTATCGAGTAACATTTGGGTAAACCGTAGAAGCCAAACATGTGTGTTGACTGAGTGAGTGAATGAGTTAACGGTTCCCTTTACGAGCTGGCCCCTTTTCTCCCACCAGGCCCCTCTGCCGTCCCTACAGCTGCTCTGCTCACTGACCACCACTTCTCGGATGTGCTGGGCTTTGGGACAAGAAGAGAGAAGGCGTGGCAGGAGGCAGATAGAGACTGGTGGGCAGCCCAGAAACTGACCTCCAAAATGAGCCCCAGCTCACCCCCTGCAGCATCTGCTGAGTCCCCTTGGAGGACAACAACACCCTGGACACCGCAAGGATGTCCAGCTTCAGGGGCCCAGCAAGGGATCGCCACCGTGAGGGACAGGGCCACCCAGGCCACCAGACTCAAGCGTCCATGCAGCCGCAGTTTCCCTGAGCACCCCCCCTCCGCACATCATCCCCTTCCTCCCATCTGCGAGGCCCCCTCCGCCTTCCTCTCTGTCTCCTTTCCTTGAGGACCGTCTTCCTGCAGCTACCCTGGGGACTAAGTCTGCAGCAAACAGACCGTCGGCACAAACCCTGTGCATTGTAAACACGGTTGTAAACAACACAAATCATTTGACCTGGACGCGTCTCGCGTTGGGATTGCGTGTGCCCGGCAATAGCAATCTGGAGTTTCGGGCACGCAGACACATAAGCGCGTGTGTGTATGCACACGCACGCGGTGTTATATTCCATTCCTGCGCACTGATCAATGAAAATACAGCACTGGGGCTCTTTCCGACCACAGTCTGCGAAGAACGAAACGTACATTTCCCCACCTGGCAGGCAGAATGATGTGCTCAGTCTTCACCTTCTGCCTTGTCCACTTTTTAAAGTTTTCGGACTTGTCAGAAGACCTGTGGGACCACCTTCCATCGAGACCCCCCCAGAATGAGTGTCTGTCCCAGAGTTCTCCAGCTCCCCAGGGTCTCGGATGCCAACCGAAGTCGTGCCTCCAGAATGCCGAAGAAAGGTGCCCTCTGCATCCATAACGCGCATACTCCCTGGGGTTTGCTGTATAATGTTTCCAGAAACATGATCTCCGTGAATAAAGCATCCCACTTTAGCCTGCGGGGGAGCAACTAGAGGTAAGAGATGTGGGTTTGGGGGGAAGAGGAAACGCTCTTCGCAGGGAGACACCAAGGGAGAACAGCGTTCCTGAGACCATTCAGATAGTCGTATCTGCTAAAGTTGTCCTCTTTCTTTCCTGAGGCTTACAGACTAAGCTGCATTTATCCATCGCCCCGCTGGCTTGGACCTCTCCTGGGCCGAAGGACCTTCCCTCCATAGCTCTGCCTCAACTGGGAAGCACCTGTCCCTGCCATGCTCTTCTCACTTTCCTCCCATACGTCTCCCCATTCAACAACACCGAGGGACCAAGACTCACCCTCTGCCCACCAGAAATCTCTGTGTCTGTCCTAGGCTCTGGGGGCAGAACGGACAAGGGGACATGATGGGGCAGGCCATGTGGGGAGAGAGCGTTTCTTCCTCCAAAGGCCTCCTTCTCAAACAGGGTTCTTCCTGGCACATCAGGTGTATGGAAGGTGGAAGGGGGAACGTGTGTTACGGTACCCAGAGCAACCACACATCTCCTCAAGAAACAGCAGCCTCTGGAAGCCCGCCGTGCACACCGCTCACTGCAGCTGAGGTTTGCCCCTCCAGACACAATGCCAGAGAATGCACAGGCTGTTAGATTCAACCGGGGGCTGGGTTTCCGCGCAACAAGCACCTGTGAGGATGCACAGAAACCAGGCAGTGTGCTAGTAGGTCCTGGGAAAGCCAGAGCGAGTACGGCTCAGGGTGCGTTACGGGTGGCAAACTGGAGAAGGGATGAGCACCTAGAATGTGCAGAGGGGCATGCGGCTCAGCCTAGAGGTTTACGACGGGGGCCAAGAAGTATCAGAGGCACCGTCAATTCAGACTCCCTCCAGAATGATTTTATTTTAAAATGTGGATTAATAGGAAAGAGAGAACAGAAGCCACATTTGGTGCGAGATTGTTGAACACAACTGGCTCTCGTGCCTCCTGGCACAGTCAGATGCCCTACCACACCGTAGGTCTCCGTGGAAACCATCTACCTGTTTCACAGATCCCCGCCCACAGAACATAGTGAAACACTGAGACTCAGTTCCCGGCTTCGCTACATAGATAAACGTCACAGAAGGAATAACTCTAGAACCACCCAGGAGATGAGCATTTCCAGACAGCTCCAAGAAGTTGTGAATGACATTTCAATATTGCAAATGTGGGTCCCGGCCGGGTGTGCCGGGCACCCTCCACCCCGACATCCCTGTAACACATGCTGGGGTCCGCAGAACAACGGACGCCCCTCGCAGGTGGGAGTACATCAGCCCCCACGGCCCAGCAGCCCACGGCCCCAAACCAATGCCCCGCCAGGCGTGCATGCGTGTCTATGTGCGTGTATACACATGTGTGCACGTGTGCGTGTGTACACATACGCGCCCGAGACTCGTTTTTAGGCATGTCACTCCCTGCAGCTGGGAGTTCTCCAGATGGGAACTTTAAATGTCTTGTGTTGTGGGAAAACCCGTGAGGCTGAACGTGGATTTTGCAGGGTGAGAATGAGCGACGGCACTGATACATTTTGGTTTATTATTTTGACAGTTTGAATTCCCACAGTTCCCTTAAGACCAGATCTCGTGAAGGTGTTAATCTGTTCAGGTGACCAGAACGAGCACAGAGCTGAGGGGCCTCTGCTTGTGTGTTGTTCAGGACTCGGTTGGGGCCCGTGGGCCACCGACCGCTGCTCTGAGTCTGTCACTAGTCACCGAGCAGGATCTGGTGATTCAGCTAAAGCTCCGGACCCCAGAGAGGTTCCTGGTGAGGGCTCATGGGTAACATTCAGAAGACACTAGGTACGAACGCAGCAATGACCCCCGTCTGCTCTTGTGAAGCTCAAACCAGATCCCCGAGGTCAAGTGCTCAGCACACCGTCTGCCCCACTCAGCCCTTGACAGGTGACCCGTCAGGTGGCGTAGAGCCGAGCTGGGGCCTTCACGAGGTGGCTGCAGGTGAGTGTTATATGTGTGTGGGGGGGAGGGTCCAATAGGGTGTAAATTGTGGAGTGGGGGAGACAGCGAGGGAGATGGTGAGACCACGTGCACGCCCAGCAGTTCGGGTGGGATGAACGTGTTCAGGAGTTGGTACAGATGTATCATGAGACAAGAGGCCCCCACACAGCCCCGGTGACTCAGATCTGACACCGCCTGCGAGGTTACAGGTGGGAAGACGTCAGTAAGGAAAGGCTCTGTCACCCAAAGGAACGGGCTCCCGGTACTTCAGCAGGTGCCGCAGAACGTCCAGTTGCTGGTGTCGAAGGCGGCTGCATCTTGCTCGTGAAGCTGGTGCCCTCCACACATGGAGACTTGCCTCATTCAGAAAGTTTCCCTAAGGGCTGAGGCAGTCTCCTGACTAAGCGAGCATGTGGGATCACGGGGTCAAAGATCGTAGTGGTCACAAGATGCCATGAACACCTTCTCATCCCATCCATGAGGACCAGAGCATCACAGATTACAGGGAACTGAGCAGCCTTGGTCCAACCTATCATCCAACGCTGGACCAGAAACCTCGTCCAGGTTACCTCATCTGGAGTCGGCCGAAACTCCTCAGGAAGTTCCCCAGGACTGTGTCTCCGAAGGAAAATGCAGCTTCACCTGGTTTCATGCGTGTGGAGGCATGAACAGCCCCTCTGACGGTAAACCTGATGTCTGAGATTTATGGTGTGCCCATCTCAAGGGGTGACACCAACTCACCACTTCCCACAGACTCAGACAGAGCTTTGTGCTGAAGGGGGAGCCTGCAGAAGGCAGTGGGTCTTATGAAAACAGCTCCAGGTGCCAGCATGACCACAAGCAAGTCCCTTTAAAATCTCTGGGTCTCAGGTTCTCCGCGTGATCGGGTGGGACCGCATCTGCGGCCCCTGGAGCACAGAGCAGCTGTGTGGGGCACAGAAACGATGGAGGGGGGCGTGCGAGCGGCACAAAATCGTCCCCTAAGTGGGTCGGCAATGCTGAGTGCAGGGGACCCAGCTGCAAAGTTATGGTCCCTGCGCATGAGCTGCTGCCGAGGGGCGTGTCAACGGACACAGGAAGGTGGTGGCTGAGATGTCTGTGACACGCAAAGGAGGGATTCCCATTTAGGGCACACGGTGGGCTGTTTACCCTGAGGAACCTCCTGCTGCGTATGGTTAAACACACGGACACATTTTAAAATCGTGCCTTCAGCATAGCCGAGCTCCTACGGGGGCAAGGAAGCCCTCATGGCCCCTCCGTGCTCTGCCGAAGGCTGTGTTGTCTCAAAGGCACTTCATGTCCCAGGACCTGGGCACCTGACTCGTGGAGGTGGCTTGGGAGGGGTCTCTGGTGAAGAGCTGGGCTGAGGCCCTGGCATAGGTGTTACCCACTCTTGGAGAGAAAATGCCCCCCCCCCAGTAGAGCCCAACAGGTAATTCCCAGCATCCTGGGGTTACGGCAGGTGCTCCCACCGGCACTGGGGAGCTGTGTTCCAGGGAACACATCTGTTAACACCGGTGTCGGCTGGTGTCACTCCCAGGGACGTGATGGAGGCAGATACACATCTTCTCTGGTGTCCCCCGCCTCCCACCCGTGAGTTCCCCAAGCTTTCAAAGGCACACGCTCAATTTAAGACAAGAAGTAGGAAAACCAAATAAAACACAGCAAGAACGAGATAATAGGGGTAGAAACAAAACAAACAAGAATAATACTCCCGAAGACTTCGTATTTTAGAAGATATAAAATAGGTATGTTTAATAAAAAGAAATAAATTTTTGAGTAACGTTATTAAAAAATAAGAGATAGTCAAACAGATAAGGCATATATGAAAAACAAATAGAACTTGCAAAACGAAACCCCATCAATTAGATTTAATTCTCGGTGGATGGGTTAAATTGAAGTTTTGAAACACCTAAACAGAAGGCGGGTGGAGTGTGGAAGGTAAACCTCCGCAGATTGCTTGAAATTCAACACCGAGAGGGTCAGGTATGGGAAGTACGAAAGAGATTAGGAGGAATAGGGTATCGTGTGTGCAGCCCTATCTGCATGTAAACGTGACTTCTAGAAAAGGATGGCGGGAAGGAAGGAAGGAGAGGAGGGAGGAGGAGGAGAGGGAAACAGACGGGGAAAGAAGATGTTGAGCGTAATGGTGAAGAATTTTCCAGAATTAATTAAAACCATGAATCATCCCATACCGAGAGCCTAAGAAACCCTAGTCCAGATAAATACAATAAATTCGTATGAAGCCACATCAGGGGAGCAGCACGGAATTCAGAGGAGAGGGAAGACGTAGGAGCATCCAGATTACCTACAAAGGGATGCCGGAAAGCAGCTCCCGTGCAAGCAGGGATGACGGGACCACCAGAAACCGGAACCCACCTGGGAAGAGATGCCCCAGCGTTTTCCCTGTGGAACTCAGTCGACAAGGAAAATGAAACATATTTTCGGATAATTCCATCTGAGAGGGAGAGTGTGTCCCACGAAAGAACTCTCCAGCGTGCTTATCTGGGGGGAGACGGGGGCGGGGAAGGGCATCCGAGTGTGCAGGGGACCCCAGCCAGCCTGATCGTGGGGAACCCAGTGTGCCTGACTTCTGCAGCCACAAGACTGGCGGTGCTGTCAGCACATCATCACATGTATCCTTAAGTCACCTGCTCGTGAACAAAGGCGCAGCTCACCCGATGACGGGGCACCTGCTTGAGCTGGACACAGGAGCATCCAGGATGGAAAATGCCCCACGGGTTCCCCTGCTGTGATCCTGCTGCTTCTCAAAACCCCTGACAGTTCCCACGGGGTTGCTGATGGGCCTTCAGCCTTGTCTGTGTCCGCCAAGTTCAGCTCGTTGCAGAGCACCTTCTCCAGTCCACACCCCCTGAGTTTCTTTGCTCTCGGGAAACCAGTTTGAGGATGCGCGCCTGCCTACGAGGTCACTCCCAGCCTCTTTGTTTGGAACTTGTGGCTCTTCACGCTACCCTGTGGGTCTCCCCAACCTCGACTCCCAGTTCTGGGGTAGGCCCCCAAATCCAGCACTGTCCCCTCCACACCAGCATGTGCACAAGCACACACATGTGTGCACTCTCACACACAAGCTTGCATACATGTATGATTACACATGCACACACACACAAAATTGCATGCATGCATGGTCACACATGTGCTCGTATGCATGCATGATCACATGGGCACACACAAGCTTGTGTGCGTGCATGGTCACATGTACGCTCACATGCATGTATTGTCACACGTGTATACACAAGCTTGCACACACGCACGGTCACACATGCGCTCACATGTGTTCATGATCACATGTGCACACACAAGCTTGCATGCATGCACGGGCACGCACACGTGCTCGCATGCATGCATGATCATATGAGCACACACACAAGATAGTGTGCATGCAGGATCACACAATGTGCCCGTGTGCATGCATGATCACATGAGCACACACACAAGCTAGCATGCATGCAGGGGCACACATGTGGTTGCATGCATGTATGATCACACATGTACACACAAGCTTGCATGTATGCACGATCACACGCGCACACACAGGCTGGCACTCACATGCACGCACCCACACCCACAGTGTGACTGTCTTGGATCCTCCGTCACTGATCTTCTATCCATGGCCCAGGTCTCTGTGGGGGGATTCGTGCCCTGGGAAGCCCACCGTACTCTGCAAAGCCTTCCATTCCTACTTTGCCCCTCCCTGCCAGGGTTGTTGCTATGGACTGAATGTTTGTGCCCTCCAAAAGTCACGTATTAGAGCCCTAATGCCCCGTGCAGCTATATTGGGAGATAGCGTGTCCTAGAAAGTAGAGTGAGGTCGTGGGGGTGGGCCCTGGTGCTGCAGGATTAGTGTCCATAGAAGCACGTTCCAAAGAACTTACTCTCTCTCCGGGTGCCTGCAGCACAGAAAGGTATGGGGGACTCAAGCAAGAACATGGCCATCCGCAGCCCAGGCTGAAACACCTTGCCAGAAACAAGCCCCGCTGGTGGTCTGATCCCAGGCTCCCAGCGTCTCGAGCTGGTGTTTGCACTCCGAGTCTGTGGGGCTCGTCAGGGCGGCCGAGCCGATGAGGACGGCTGTGAACTCCCATCTGGGTGCTCACAGCATCCCATGCTTGTGGCTACCCCCCCCCACGCTGTCCTGCACGTCACTGGTTATTTCGATGTCTCCATGCCCTGCAAGGGACACTCAGAGGCCAGTGTATGTTTTACTGACTTTTTATCTTCTGCTCAAGACAATATTCCAAGGACAGAGTGGCCCGAGTGCTCAGAACATGTTTAACAAGGGAACAAAATGTTCCGTAGGGAGGATGGCAGTCTGGCTAAGGTGCTTGGAGCCGAGACCGGGGTCGTCCGTTGGAAGACGTAACCATGCCCATGTTTCCCGTTATATGACAAAGCTTTCCATGCACTGAAAATGATCTCTCTCCTTATTGGAATTCTTTGTGCTTCTTTGTCATCCAAGATTAATATTTATCCAAATAATTATGTTCAAATAAGATAAAAAGCAATATTTCAAGCCCGAGCCTCCTGACTCCTGCAGGAAATTCTGCGTGTTTCGAAACCGTTCATCAAACCCACTCTGGCTTGAGGCGAGTGGAATGTGGAGCTCCTGAGCTGGACGCGTCTGCCTTCTCATCACGCCGTGCCCTCCGTGCGTGGCGTATCAGAGGACGCAGGCGGACTCAGAGTCGCGGATGCTGGGCAGGCACGGGGATCCCTGGGACGTCTTGTAGGATATGACATCTCGGAGCACACCTGTCACCAGGAAAGCCAAGCTTTCATGTCTGCAGCCTGGAAAATTCTTCCTAATGCATGCATTTCAGACTGTTCTACTCTAGCCTAACGCCTCCGAGGAAAAGCCTTTCTTTCCTATTGACCCACATTCAAATCAGTGACACTTCGTGTGGTGTTTATTGGCTCTAAATGGGTTTATTCACTAGGGCTGGGCTGATGGAACCTTCCTTTGGTCTGAAGGAATGTGCCCTTTGCCAATTGGGCCCCTAACCCGTATCCCGTCTTCTTGTAAATATCGTTAAGCGTGTGTCCCTGTGCCGACTTCTCCGTGGGCTGCACATAATTGCTCAGTTAACAATGTATTTTTCACCTTGCAGACAAGTACCAGAATGCACATTCTAAGATTTTTAACAATCTTTTTTAAGATACAAAAGCTTGTTTGGAAGAGCATTCCATGTCAGAACAGCCAAGAAAACCCCATTTCTGGGAAGATGTTTGAAACCCCAGCGTGGGTGATGGTTTTAGAGTTCGAAGTTGGGCCAGGCTTCTTCTTGTTAGTGATGTCCTCCAGCTCCAAGCTCTGCAGGTGGCTGCTTCAGCCCCGTTGAAATGGAAGCTCCTGTTTCCTTCTTGAAGCGTCATCTGTCAGCCCCTCTCCACTCGGGGTGAGTCAGTTAGTATGGACAGGGATGATTAAGACACGATGATGCCCAATATCGTCTCCCCTGCTCCAAAGCAGGGAAGGGGGCAGGGGAGGGGAGAGAGGGGCAGCAGGGACCAACGCCTGCCTCATCCCCGAGAAATACGGCTCCATTTTAAGAGAGACCTTTAAGGAAACTCACTAGGTCTCGACAAGCAGCCCCACGAGAACACAAACACACACCATTGATCATAATTTGTCTCTTTTCAAATAGGCTCTGATCTGGGATGCAAATAGCAGAGTCCAAATGATTTCCCGTGGGATCATCATCACAGAATCCGGATTCTGGCCCAGAAATTGCTATCTCCTGCCATGGTGACTTGAAGACTTTCCCTTTGCAGGAAGGCACGCAGTAAAGGCCACATGATGCTGTGTCCTCCTGATGGAGAGAGGTCACCTCTCCCAGATCTCCTTGTAAGATCCCCGATCCTGGGCATGGGGGCTGCACTCACGACCTGATCACCTCCCAGGGCCATCACATCGGGGGCCCCGCACCTGTGGACAAGCATCCCGTTCTGTGAGTTTCGTGGGTCTGGGCTGTGTGGCCCATCCCGAATGCCTCCCCTGCCTGGTACCGTTCCTCACACAGCCTTCCTGGTAGTTCCTCCCGACGTCACCTCCATCACCAGTGCGTGTCAAGATCTGACCCTGTTTCCCAGTTCACCCAGACCCACAAATGTGGTCCCTGAGCACCCACGGCTTGTTCCCAGGGTTTTATGAGCTGCAGATGAGAAACGGCGTTTTGCCCCCCACTGCGCTTATGTCCCCAACCAGACCCTTGGCCGTCAACCGTGAGGTCCAAGAGGGAAGGATCCCGGCTGTAGGGCGGGCAGGACCCATGTGAACTGCCAGGCAGGTCTGTGACTTGGGCGGCTGGCACTCTGGTCATCAGAGAGTGTGTGCCTGGACAGGAGGGACCGCACACCCATGGTGCCTCATGGGCCTTGCTCGATGTCTGCAGGGGACAGCCACGTCATCCAAAGGACCCCGACACCTGGTCTAGAGAAGCTCATGGGGGTGGGCTCTGCCTCAGGACAGGACAAGGTGGGGGGCGGCCCGTGCAGGATGTGTCTGCAGCCCTGCGTGCTTTGCTGGTGTCCCGCTCGGTCCTCATCGCCACTCCTGGGTGAGACCCTAACATGCCCCTTCTCCTGTGTAGACACTGGGGCTGCAGGGTGTGGTGGTGGCTGCAGTGGCCGGAGCCAAGCTCCATCTGGGTGTCCAGGCTCGGACCCCTGGCCCCCAGAGGCTGAAGCCATGCGGCCACCTGCAGGGTGTACCCGGCGTGGGGCCGTGTTTCTGTCATGGAAGAGGTCCCTGCACGGCCCCAAGGCCCTGTTCCCCTCTGTCCCCGCCCCACGCGGAGAAGGACGTGCCCACTCTCAGATAGCTCTGTCCTCCACCCGCACACCTCCCCCGGTGAGCCTGGCTTTGCTGTGATGGATTTCTTTTCATATAAAATTTAGGAAGTCTTAGCAGGGAGGGAGGGTTGACCTTTCAAACACGCAGGAATGTTTGTTCCCATCACTCCTGGCAGAGTGATGGGAAGTGAGGAGGGGGACTCGTCCCGTCGCCGGATACCCCAGGGCTGAGCCAGCGCCCACACCGCCTGGGACACCAGCCCTGGGTTCCAGGGCACCTCGCTCCCTCTACCTTCCAGCGTGGCTCTCTTTTGGCCTGTTTCTGTCCCCTAGTGACATCTGTGGGCGCGGTGGCTCCCATGGGACATGCCCCCACAGAGGAGAGCCCCGTCAATCTAGACTAAGTCACTTGGGGTTTTCCAGACCAAGAAGACAGTGAAGGCGTGGTTCTGACGTAAAGTCTTCCAAGTAGAGCCGGGCGGGAAGGTCCACTGGGAGTAGCATGGGGCCTTGTTCACGCTGCAGACCGCGACACCGGCCTGGGGTCTCTGTGTCCTGCCGGGCTCTGCCGGACGCAGCCTTGCCTTCCTGCCGGGGAGCCGTGCTGAGGTCCATGAACACCACACGGCAGCGTCCCCGTCCGCTCCCTCCACATCCGAAGCAGGAGGCCGAGTGTCCAGGAGCGGCCGGCGTGGCGGGTCCTCCACAAACCCCACCTGCCCTGGTGCACCCAGCAGCTCAGAGCCCGCCCCTGCACCGGGCCTGCACGGACATCTGCGACACGGCCTGCACTCACCTGCCCAGGCCAGGGCGTGTGTGATGGGCTGGGCGCGGGGTCCTCCCTGGTCCCCGACGGCTTCACTGGGAGGAGCGGCTGGGGAGGGCCGAGGGGATGGAGCTTGACGCGTCCAGGCCCTTCCGTCTGGACCACCGTGGAGGGCTGGGACGGAGGAGGGAGGGACCACAGCATCCTCACCCTGCGGTCCCTGGCTGTGTGTCCAGGGCTCTCACCCCTTGGCTCAGATGTGGCCTGGCAGACACTGGGTATGGATGGGGGCCTTGGGCTCCCCCCAGCCCTCAGCATGCAATTTCCCATCCCAGACCCTGGTGCTGGGAGTGGGACAAGCAGGCGGATTGGCCTTCAGTCCATGGGAGACCGAATAAAGGGTTCCTGCATTATTCTGGCTAAACCAGTCAGCAGATTTTGCTGAGTTTTTGCTAAAAATCTGTCCCCCTGCACCCCACTCCTAGCCCTGCGGCTGGACTTCCTTTCAGGCACCACCGGTCGTTCCCTCCCAGGCTGCACAGCCCGCTGGACGTCTCCCTCTAGGTGCCCACCGTGCAGAACGGGGCCTGGCGTCCACGGAGCCCGGAAGCCGCCTGTGTCTCCTCCCACAGCTGAGGTGGAAGTCATTGATCTGGGACTCCCAGGACAGGTGAGAGTCCCCTGGGAGCAGAGGTAAGGAAGTGCACGGGGTCCCGGGGAACCAGCAGGGGACCATTTGCACAGTAGGTTAAGGCCAGGCCCCGAGGGGAGGTCAGTGTGAACCAGGGGTTTGGGCTCCACTGGGAAAGCAGGAAGGAAGTTCTGGGTCACTTCAGATGACCAGGAGCGGGCCGTGTTTCCCTCTGAGAACTCTGCCCAGCCCCAGGACCACCGTCTCCCATCCAGGCTCTGTCCTGGCACCCGACCCAGTAGGTGCACGGTCCAGAGAGGCAAACTACCAATAGGGGAGTAGGACTCCGAGACCTGGAGCCTGTCTCTTCCTCACGTGGCTCAGATGTGCGGCTGCTTGCAGGGGGGCTGGGACCTCCTGGGCCTGCTCATCCACCATCGTGCAAACCCTGGGCCCCCTTCCCAGACTGTCTGACCGCCGGCGGGCCACGCGGACTGGGCTTCGGAGGGCCCCCACGCGGCCGCCCAGAGAGGGATCAGGGTGCGGCATGTGCCCTGCAGCTCACACGAGGCTCCGGAGGGAACGAGGGGTGTTGCTCCCCACACCTTGCCGACATGCATGTGCATTTGTGCGCACAGACTCTCACACGCACACGTACTCACACCTACCCGTGCACACGCATACCCACACCTACTCACTCTCACAATCCCATCACACACATGCAAACTCACACCCAGTCATACCCACACTCGCACACTTAACACACACATTCACACAAGTCACATTAACACACTCGTGCTGTTGCACACTCATGCACACACTCACGCATATTCACATACTCTTACATGCTCACACACTCACACACTCCCATGTGCACACGTTCACACAATACTCCTCCCTGTGCACTCACCCTCACACACCCTCATGCTCTCACACACTCACACTCAGGCACACACTCACTCACACACTCCCCCACTCACTCCCACCCCGGAGCCTCTCCCCTCTGTCGCTGCCGCATTGGAATGTGTTTCCTGAATCACCTGGGGAGATGTGACTCCCCGACTCTGCCCGGGCTGTGGGGACCACATGCGAGGCCCTGCTTCGCCCTGCTGCCCGGTGACCTTGGACATGGCAGCCGAGCTCTGCAGCTCTGAGGGTCTCCCAAGGAGGGTGGTGTGGTGCGGATCCCCCAGTCTCTGTCTAGCAGCATCCCGTGACACTCCACCTGCCCCGGGGAGCACAGCGGCCTGGGGCTCGTCTCCGTGGACCCCGCCTGCCTCGGACCACGTGGCCCAAAAGAGAAGGCTCCAGAAGGTCCCCTCCTCAGTGCCTGGGGCTGCACGAGGAGGGGGAAGCGCACTGACCGTCACGGCTGCTCGTGCCACCAAACCCCGCCTCGGCTGTGACTCACTCGGGTGCTCGCATCTCCTGCCTCCCCAACTCTTGCTTCTCTCCCTCCCGTCATCCTCCAGGCTGCCCTGGCCTGGCTCCGTCATCCGCGGCTGCCTCCACCCTGGGAAGGGCCCGGCCTCGGGCCCGTCCTTCGTGACCTCCTCACTGGGGCAAGTTCCTGCTTCCTTCCCTTGACCCACCAGAGGAAAACCTCAGCTCGTGCATCACTGGCCGGTCCAGGGCACATCAGTGCACAAGCCTGCAGGAGACCCATTGCTGTGGTCTGGGATGGGGTGGGCAGCAGGGGCGGGGACAGGAGCCTGTCGGCCTGCAGGGTCCAGAGCCGGGGTTGAAGGTAGAGGAAATACTACTCAGTAGGGACTCCCCATCGCCTTTCAGAGCACATCGTGCCATTGTTCTGGGCCAGGGGTGTGTGTGTACGTGTACATATGTGTATAGACATATATTTGAAATTAAAGCTTGAAGGAGTGAGAGTTTGATATGTATATTTTTTGCGCTTACTTACTATTTCGTTTTTTTTCTCTTGGGATCATAAAGTGAAAGTATTTAAATTCATCTTTCAGGATATAAAAGAAGTTGAACATCTTTCTTCCACTTTATGCGTTTTTACTAATTTTTTTATAACATTTTGTACTGGCATGCCGAAGGGTGCAATTTCATGAGTCAGGGGAATAAATAACAGATAAAAATAAATGCCGTTCTCGGCAAAGGTGTGAGCTCTCCTTAGGGGTAAAGAAAATGCTCGGAAGAGGTAAGGCAGCCCGGGAGAGCCACAGCTCTGAGCGGGCGCGGCCGCGGGCGGCGCGTGGGTCTGGGCTTCCGGAAGAAAGGCCGCGTCCCAGGAGAAAGGGGCCCCGGTGCTGCCCTCCGAGGTCTTGCTTTGGAAGCTCCTCCGGACACCGGGGAGCCACAGGGCTCTGGGCTGATGACGGTGATGAAGCTGACGAGGGAGACTGCCACGGGGAGCATTTCCCGTCCCCCCACCTGCTGGACAATGTCGCAAGCCTCTACGTACGTTGTCCTCTCCATGTTCTTGAGCTCCAGCGTAGTTATGGGCTGAGTGGAAACAGGAGTCCCTTCCTAAGAGTGTCCTGGGGGCACTGGAGGAGGACGTGCACAGGCAGGCACCTGCGGGTAGTGACTGTGCCCCGGTGACCAGGCTCTCTCCTCCAGCTTCCCCAGGAGGGTCCCGGCCTGCTCTTCCCGTCCCCAGGCCCTGAGCTTGGATGGCCCAGAATCCCAGGAGGTTCTCGTCCATGAGAAAGGGGCAGACCCCCAGGTGAGGCCGCACGGTGGGCCCTGCTCTGGACGGCCAAGGAACAGCGGAAACGCACGATCCTCTTCCACTTGCCCGCGCCAGGGCACTCAGAGTCGAAACTAGAACGACCTCCCTGGCCTCTGGGCCCTTCCGCAAGGCCGAGCTCCTGTAGATGGACGAGCTGAGAACTGAGACAGCGGCTGTGCCTTCTGGGCTAGTGAGTCAGCGTCGCTGGGCCCCAGCCCTCCCCAAGCATCTCCCTGACTCCCCCTGTGGGCTGGGCCCTGGGGCTCAGACTCGCTTCGGTTTTCCCGGGCTCACGGCCGTGGCTTCTCAACTAAATCATGGGGTCCAGTCCCGGCTCTCCCAGAATTTCAAGGGAGGCGCCTCCAAACGCGGCCTCGGACCTGGGCCTCAGGTCTCAGGATCGGCCCCCGGCCCCCAGCCTCCTGGTTAGAACGGCAGGCCGGGGCTCCGGCACAGCCACAAGACCCAGGGGGCCGGCCAGGGGCCAGAGTCCGGGGTGCTGAGAGGATGCAGGAGGAGGCAGGAGGGGATCCCCGGGCTGACTGGGGGAGCAGGGCGGGCGCCAGGCGAGGCTGAGCTCTGCGGAGGTTCAGGGTCCCCGTGGGCTCCTCGGCAGGGACAGCCCACGCCTGACAGCGCGGTGGTGCCGTTTTGAGCGCAGGCTGGAAATAGAAGTCACTGGATAAGGTAAAAGCAGACTGTGTGTTCCTGGAACCACGCGGGGGTCGCTCGCGGGAGTAAAGCCCGCGCTGTCTCTTAGTGACACAGCAAGGGAACAATCGCCCCAGGAGGAGTGCTGGGCCCGGGACCACCGCCCCCCTACCTGTGTCCACGGCTGGCTGACGTCCTGGGGGGGCAGTGTGGTAGCGGGTGGAAGACCCATGAGTCGGCACCTACAGTGTGCAGGGCGCTTTACAAGGCTATGGGATCCCCGGCATCACGAGGGGCTTGGGGGGACAGCCCGTGCTGCAAACACGAGGCAGGCGTGGGCCGGTGGGGGGACAGCAGGATTCAGGGGCCCTGTGCTGGCAAGGAGGCTGACCGAGGCCCTCCGGGGTGCATGGTGCGAAAGAGGTTTGCGATGGCCCCTTGGCCCCAGGGCAGCAGGGAGGGGACCCCACTCGCTCGCGTAGCTGACGGAGGCGTGGGAACGGGGAGCTTGCTGGCGGAGGTGGGGCTGGCTGGCGGAGGAGATCCTCAGAAGGTGAGGGAAGCGAGGCGCACCACTCAGGCCCTCCACTTTGTGGGGGACGAGGGCAGCACCGCGGGCCTTTCCCACCCACTGCGTCTGGCCAGCCAGGCCGACACCTGTCAGCGTTGCTTGAGGGATGCCTCGAAGGTCTGCTGGCCCAGAAAGCGAAACCCCAGTGGCAGCCTGTCTTGACACAAGGGAGTGATGGACAGAGGGGTCAGAGGCACGAGACCGGGCCTGACACTGCAGAGCCAGGAGGACCAGGGTCCCGGCGAGGCCCTCGGCTGTGGTGGGAGAGCTTCCCACGCTCATCCACCCGGGGACGACCAGGGGAGACGGGCAGACGGGTCTGCGACCCCGAGATTGCACAAACATGTGTGCCTATCCGCCCTTCCAGAACCAATGTCTACGGCACATCAGCTCTTTGTGGCCTCTGGCCCCAGGAAGGGAAGGACCCCGCTGGCTTCCCTCCTTCTAGTACCCAAGCACCTGCGGCCAGAGACAGAAGGCGCAGTGCCCCGGGGTCTAACACAGACAGTCCAGGAGCACCCTAGGGGCTGGGGACTGGACTGAGGCCTGAGAGGTGAGTGGCTGCAGACAAAGTCATTCCTCCCCACGCAGCTCCTGATCTGGAGACGGGGTGGCTCTGGAGGCTCCTTGTACCCTGGGAGGACCTTGGCTGTCGGCTGCCCCAGGCCTGCAAGAATGGGGGAGCTTCCTGCCCTTGGGCCCCCGTTTAAGGGTTTCGGGCCAGGTATGCTCAGAGGGGCCATGGAGGGACCTTCCCTGTCCCTTTACGCAGATGCCATGTGCCTCCCAAGAAGCCCTGACCGTCCCCTGCCCAGACAACTGTCCCTGTCCTGACTCTCAGGCTGCAGCAGGTTTGGGGGCTCTAAGTGTCCCGCTGACACCGTGGGTTCATCCAGACAAGGGGATGAGACAGCCTCCCTCGCCAGGACTTTGACGTGTTTATTTTTGGTTTGCTCTCTGGTTGAAACGAGGCACCAAGCATCAGTTAGCAGGAGCCTGGACTCTGAAACGTGTCCTGACCCCCCCCACCTGGAGCAGGACTTCCTGCTACTCACGGGTAGGAAGGGGGCTCTCAGGCGGGACGAGCGCCCGTGGACGTGCATTCCCCCGGGTTGCAGGCAGGTCTGAGAACCACAGGGACACACACGGCAAGGTGCGTCCCCCTTGGTGGGTAGGAAGTGGGACACGAGGCTGCCCGGGACCCCTTGTTGGCTGCTGCCTCTGTCAGCAGGGGTGAGGCCCAGAGCCAGGCACGTGGCAGTTCCCCGTGGCCTTTAAGGCGCCTATTTGGAAAGTCTTGTGCCTATGGGCTGCTGCTGCTCCTGCGGGCCCCTGGCCGCCAGCGGCTTCCTCTGCCACGGTGCCCCCGAAGACCCCCGAGCCATGGTGGTGCAGACCTGTGGGTGGTTTCCAGCGGGCACTCTGAGGCACAGCTGGCCGCCCAGCAGGGCCCCACCAGCACCAGCCACGCGACTCCCAAGAGCTCCAGCTAGCTCTGAAGGTGACCCCCCCGGCTGGTGGCGGGCCTTTCCCACAGGGGCTGAGGCTCAGCTGGGCACAGGGGCAGCCAGGGAAAAGCCCGGTGAACCCCGGCACAGGCTGGAGGGCAAGTGTCCTCACCCTGGGTGCCGCTGGCAGCAGCCGGGACCCTGTCCAGAGTGGACGTGCGTCCAGTCTGAAAACAGATCAGCCTGGATGTGGCGTGTCGGGGCAGTTGGAAGGATCTCGTGCCAGCAGGCCAGACCATGACCTTTACTGACATTAGGGGAGGAAGTCCGACCCCTGGCCAGAGGCTCCCTGCCAGGCAGCCAGGGAGTGGCTCGTATGCCGACCCCGGGACCTGGCCCTTCTCCTCCCCTCTCGGTCTCCCGCAGATGCCGGGTGTGCTGAGCGGGCAGAGGGCTGCTCTGCTCCTAGCCCGGGAAGCCTACGGAGTCTTCACAGGGATGAATGCGCCAGGCAGGTCATACAGTGCCGAGCAGCAGACCTGGGGTAGCCCCCCTCCCAGGGCCACCGCCCCTCTCCCATGCAGCCTGCCTCTGGCCTCCTGAGGAGTGGCCGTCTCCTGGGTCGCGAGGCCGACCGGGCGTGGGATCCCCCAGGGGTTCTGCCGGAACTTGTGCTCTCCTGGGATGGACCTCCCCGGGGCACCGTCAGGATGGGCGTGATGTTTCTGGGCTTGTGGACGCCTCAGATGAGGCACCGACCTTGGCTTGACATCTCCGTGCCCTGGTCAGTTGGCACCACAGCTTTGCTGGCCTTTATTCACCCTGTAAAGTCCCAGAGAGCAAACCTGGTCATTGGGGGCCTCTCGGGCCAGAACCACAGCCCACCCACTCCCTTTCTACTCTGTCTGACCTCTGGGGCCCCTCGGGCCACCGGCTGCTGGCAGGGGAGCATGGCACCTGCACACACTTTGTCCTGTCAGCTCCTGGCACTTGGCTTCCCTGCAACCCAGAAGCCCCAGGGGGCCGGCTCTGGCCCAGGTCCGGACCCTCAGCTTTGCCGCCCGTTTCTGTTCCTGCACCTGCTCTCCAGGTAGACGCCGCCCCTGCTCTCCATGGTCTCCCTTTGCTGTTTTCACAGTGGTTGGCTTTCACTCCTGCCCCAGGGCAATATCTCCTTTGCGGGCCAGCCCTGGAAGGTCCCCCAGGCTGGGACTCTGTCACCATGACAGGGGCGCGGGGCTGGTCCCTCCAGGCTAGTCGTCCAGAGGCGAGCTCCCCATGCAGAATGCCAGCAGAAGAACATGTCCTGCATCAGCCCCAGGACGACCGGGGTACAGTCCTGAGTGGCCGCGGGAGGCAGGTCAGATTTCCCCCCGCTCTGAGCTGATTACACATGATCAGACCAGGGTTTGGGATCCCGCGCTAACGGCATCTGGCGAGAACAATAGTGAGCCGTCCAGGAGGGCCAGTCGTGCCGAGAGGGGCACTGAATGTGACCTGTCCCCACCCTCCGATGAGCCACGGTGAGGCCAGGAACCCCAGCTAACAGGGAGGGGGGTGGGGCGTGCGTCCCGCAGAGAATGGGGGAGAGCAGAGGACAGGTGGCCTTCCTTCTGGGAGGAGGTCAGGGCCCGTCAGCGCAGAGGGACCCTCCCAGGGGAACTCACCCAGGCAAACGCCGTCCCCAGGCCCCCGCCTGGCCTCCACCTGCTCCCCAGGGAGACCGCGGTGTTCTCAGCCTGCTTGTACCCTGCCTCCTGACTCGCGTGCACGGGAGGCACACACAGCGCGCCGTCACACGCACCCCTTGACTGGAACAAACGCGGCCATGGTGTCCCCTCACTCGCCCCTCACTCTGTCGCCCAGGATTTATGGGAGAGACGCTCCTTTTCGATATAGACGGCGCTCTCCGTCTTAAGTAGCGGCGCGGCATCTCGTCGCGGGCCTGCTCACGCTTCACCCAGCCGTCCACCCGGCGCCCGCCGTCGTGGACTTCTTCCCTAGTGGCTGCGGCACGAACGCCCCGCGCGAACGTCCCTGATTCTCGGCACCCGGCGCGCGTGTGGGGCGGTTCTAGGATCCGCTCCCGGAGGCGGAATTCCTGAGTCGGAGGGTAGATCCCCCGGGGGCTGGAAGCGGGCGGGGGCGCCCACGGGGTCCGTGGATGTCCACCCCCACCCCGGGACACGGGAGCCAGCCTACTGCCAGCGGTGCGGTGCGGTCTCCGTTTTGATTTATTTTTATTTTTCGATCTGACTCGTTCAAGACGGGATCGTATTCCAGGGATAATGTCGTGGCTTTGTTCGTGGATCTGGAGTTCTTCATTGGCTAAGCCGACGCCTGCTTCTCCTTTTCTGGTGACATCTTTGTCCGTGTCTTTTAATTACCTTCCTATTGAATTCTAAGTATTTTTCTCAGTGATTTGATAACTGTCACTATATTATGAAAATCATGCGTGTTTTCCCGACACCTGTCGTTTCTATAGAGGCGCCCGCCGGTACCCAGACTCTACAGTTTTACTCCCGTCTCTTGGCTTCCTTTATATTTTGCTTTTTGCCGTGCTATTGAAAATACAAAAAAAAATTACTAGAATTCATTATTTTTCTTTTAGTGTTTTGTTTTACTGTTGGTCTCTTGGAAAAATACTCTCACTCTGAAATTATTTCAAAAAACTTCCGATGCTCTTTAAAACACTCGTATTAGATCGGATTACTTAGAAGCGGGGACGGGGAAGCCCCTGGGGGAGACACTTCCGGAGGGAACCTTGGGTGAGTCAGGGTTGGAGGGAGTGAGGCAGGAGGCAGACGGGAGGAGCAAGAAGACAGGAGAAGCTCAGTGAGGAGGGGGGAGGAACGGGGGTGGGGGGGGAGGAACGGGGAGGAGCTAGGAGGGGCAGAGAGGAGTGGGGAGGGGGCAGGGAGACAGGAGGCATAGGGAGGCCAGCTCCTGGGAGCCTTGGAAAATCTGGAGAACAGCAGAAGCACATTCTGTCCCCCTCCGTCCCGGCACAGAGGATGTGCTGTCCCCCACCCCAGGTCCCAGCCCCCGCTATGCCGCTGGCTGTGCCTGGGTGATGGCCAGGACCCTCAGCGAGCCCCGTGTGAGCCCCAGCAGGAGCGCAGCAACGCGCCCACCGTGCCCGCCCAGCGTCTCCAGCTCCGTCCCCTTCCCTGAACGTGGTTGTCACCTTTCCTCCATCAGTCCACGGAGCATTCGTGCGGTGAGTCGTGAGGTGCACACCCCACGTTCTCGTTTGTGTTTCAACAAACAGCCACCCTGTCGCGTCAGCATTGTTACTGCGTTTTCCCTCTTCTGTCTGCACTGTTGTAAGATGGTGCTTCTATCGCGTGGTGACCTGCTGTGTGCACTTGGGGCCATTCTCCTGCTCTGCCTCTGATCTGGCTGATGGGTCCCCTCGTCTCCCAGCACCACGGTGCTCTCGCGGTGTGGCTCTCCGTTACGGTATCCAGTGAGCGGGCCAACGCTGGCTCTGGACTCTTTCTTGCTACTTTACGAGGATAGTTCCCCTTGAGATTTCCCATGCACGCACACTCGCGCACACACAGGCACACGCCGGAGGTGTAAACACGCGAACGGGACAGAAGCCATGTGCGCACCGGTAAGGTTCCTCCGGCTCATCCATCCATCGCCTTGGGGAGTGCTGAAGTCCGGATGTGTCTGGGCCGCCTCTCTAAGGCCAGGATACGACTTTCTCTTTGTTCCAAGAACAGGGGTAGATTCCCTAGTACTGTTTAATACTCTTCTTTACATTTCTATTTTGGTTTATTCTTATACACTTCTATAGTTTTATGTTCCTAATATAAATAGAATATTGTCTTAAATTGTATCTGTCTATACTTTTGAAATATGAATTTTTGACATGTCAAAATGATATGTTTTAGCACACCCACATAGACATATGAAAGACTTTGGAAAATCAGGAGCAAAATTACAGAAACGAGAGAACATAAAATTATGGCAAGATAAAAATAGAAGGTGAGCTGGTGGAAATGTCAGCGTAAACGTAAACAGGGAAAGACAGACCAGAATCCCTGGGGCCAAAAGTAAGTTTAGGGGCAAGGAAGTCACCCCGGGAGCAGGGTGGACGGGAGCGGGCAGTTCGGGTGATGTCCCCCGGCATATCAGTCTCTGCAGTTTTGTCCCCAGTGTGTGCAGTCCTCCCTGCCGTCTCACTTGTCACTGAGCGTGGGACCAGTCCCCGGAGACAGGGACACACATGGTGAGTGCCAAGCTGCTGACTCCTTCTGGACTTCATCTTGAGAAGGTTGGAGCTGGCAGCCAACTCCAGGCTTGACCTGCTCACACTGGAAGAGGAAGGGTGGGCGCGGACCTTGAATCGGAGCAGGAGGATCCAGGGAGAAGCTGTGGCGGAACGCTTCCATGCCCCGGACACGGTGTTGGAGACAAGTAGGATTACAGGGACCCCCAGGATGAAGCCGCTGATGGCACCTGCCATTTCAGAAGTGCATGGGGAGAAACAAGGAGGACAGCGGTCTTGGAGAGAACGCTTCCGGAGCAGCGGCGCTGGGACATGACCGTTCCAGATTCAGGAACGATTTTTAGAAAAGGGAAGAATGAGACAAACCAAAGGCAAACATTGCAAACAGTAGAACTCTCTGTTCCTAGATTCACGTCTCGGTCTGACCTGAGGATGTGACCACTTCGGTGTGGGGAGACAGACAAACATGCGTCATATGAAAATAATTTAAGAAGTAACAGCCAAGGACAGAAGGGGATAGTGTTGGAAGGTCTTTGTGAACCACGGAGCACCCCCAACAGGACAGGAAACACATCTGAGGTCACGCGGCGGCTGCCCACCCTTGACCCTGCGGAGGTCCGGACTCTGTTCCGCTGCTCCGGGAGTGTGGTGTAGGCAGAAGGGCCGTCGCTGACATTGTCCTGGTTTCAGAACAGTCGCATATGAGAGGCTGGCCACCGGCGTGCGTAAGATGAATGAGGTTTTCACAGCAATGGAGCACCTTCTAGAAGGCGTAACGGGCTCTTCCCGTGCCAACGTACTGAAAACCCTATTTTTCTCCTTCTGTTTTGTTTTCTTAAGTAGCAGAATGACTTCAAACCTGATTTTCCTTTTTATACAGAATGCGTGTCTGTCGTGGCAGCAGGGCACCGTGAGGCACGTGGCGCCAGACGGGGGGAGCCTGCCCTGCCCCTCGGCCTCTTCCTCCTCCGAGCTCCCCCCGGTGCGGCGAGGTCCTGGGGACAATGAACGTCTCCCACGTGCCCTCGCCCCACCAGGTGCAAGCCTCCTTCCTCCTCCACACAGGACCGTGGCCGCACCACAGCACTGGGCCAGCGGGCGTAGGCGTAGGGCATCCACTTTGCCATGATCACGAAGCTGCTGCAGGGTACTGTGCTCGCCGCGCCTGTTCGTGGCGGCTTCCATTCTCCTCGGAGTCAGCGATGTCTCATCTCACTGTTCCACGTGTGACCACGAGCCCCCAGCAGAACCCTCAGACCACGGGACAGCCGAGCACCGTGATGTCACTGCAGACACACCGGGCATCTCAGGGTTCATCCCGGGCCCCTCCGCGTGTGCCTGTGTACATCAAACAAATAGCACCGTCCTGCCATCCTGAGTTGCTTCTGTCCCTTGACGGAAGGTCCGAGACCCATCCCCGGAGAGGGACATGACTGCCTGTTGCCAACGGTCCCCCTTCCGCGGCCCAGACTCTTCCGATCACCATGGATTCCCGCATCCTCCTGCAGACACCTGGCTGGCTCCTGAGTTCTGCACCGTTACGGGGAATGCTGCTGTGAACATTCTCTCGTTCCTGCTGTGTTCCTATAAACTTGTGTTTTCTGATTTTTCACTCTTTTGTTCAGGGGCATATAACTGCAGTGTTTTCACGGGGTCATTGGTTATGAATATGTCTGATTGTTTGTTTTTACAAAATAAAGTCTAATTTTTTCACTACGGACACGTTTGAAACAAGCAGAATTTAGTGAGCTGCTGTTTTGTATATTTGTCTACAAATGTCAGATCTTTTAAAAACGACGTCATTTTCTTAGCCTCAAAATTCTCGCTTCCCTGCTTATTCTCCAGGGCCCCATCGACTCACGTGCTGCCACCCTAGGAAACGCTTCCTGGTGCGGGCTGCCTACTGGCGTTGCTTTCAAGCCGTTGAGCGTTGGAAAGATTTTTTTGTTTCATATTTTGAATTTCGTCCGTCCCTGGAATTGCAAATATGTTTCGTGGTTTGAATTTTCCCTTCCTTTGTGGACTTCGATGAAAAGTTATTTTCTCTTACAGTCTGTAGTGTCATTGTTTTCAGTTTTGGCTGAGGCGTCGCTGACACGTAACACTGTGCGTGTCCCAGGTGCCTGTTTGCGGCTACTCATTGGAGAACACTCCTCCACGTCCTCTCCAATAGCTTTTCCCAAGTTCCTGAAGTGTGTCCTTGACGTCTGAGTGTCTAAGTGCCTGCGCACACCGATCGATGCAGAGACCCGGTTATTTTACAGTTTCTTGCGGGCGTGGTTGGCCTGGGGCAGGGCACTAATCAGCAATTCTCCAGGCTCGTCTGGAAAGTCTGCTGCTGTGGGTCCGGCGGCCGTGGGCCCCGTGTGCTAACAGGCCTCTGTACCCTGTCGGCGTGTAGATAGCTAGACATTAAATTCTAGTCTCCTGCTTTTTCTTCCAGGAATTGGCTGTCAGTGTGGTGCGTGCTGCTGTTGAAAAGTCTTATGCAAGGAGATTTCTCTCCCCTCTCAGAAGATTTAGTCTTACAGCATACACTTTTGCAAATTCCTTACTTTAAAATCCAGTGACTTTCATTAGTAGGTTTGGGTGTTAATAACTCTTCATCGGTTTTTCCAATTCTTTTTTCCTGAACTATGAGATGACCTTTTAAAAATTTAAAGACTCCTTTAATGTCTAAAATAACATTTGAGTCATTTTCCTAAATGTTTTCGAAGACACCATTTCAATTCTCTTTCTGGAGATGCCACTTATCTGTATGTTGGGACGAGTCTTTTCTGCCTCCCACATCTATGAGTTTTCTGTTTCTGAACTCTTTGGTTTTCATTTTTGCCCTCTACCTGCCCTACACTGTTTTTAGCAATCCTCACTTATTTATTTAACAAAAGCTTATTGAATTTTACTCGAGTCAAGGAGGTGTTCTATGATCGGTGGGGGAGGCCAGCGCAGAGCCCGGCCGATACTCCTACTGTTACGGTGATTCATCTTAACAAGGGAGGCAGATCGTGAGCAACAAACATGTTATGCAAATTCAGGTCGATCAATCCCATTCAGACAAATGAAAGGTGGACATGGGGAGTGATGGGGATCTTAGAAGAATGGTCGGGGGGGTGAGGCTTCTCTGAGATGGTGAGGGGCAGCGAAACCCCAGGAACTGAGAGGACCCTGGGTATCCGGAGGAACGTGCCCCGGGGGCCCGGGACGGGAACCGACCACATGCGGAGTCCGGCCAGGCGGCCCGTGCAGATGGGGCTCCTGATGCGGGGGTGCTGGCTCCAAGGTCCCAGTGAGGACACGAGGCCAGCTCTAAGTGTTTATTTTACAAGAGGCCAAAATGAGGATATCCTATTTGAAGTGTCCAAACATCATTTAAAAAGACGGAAACTGAACAATGTATTTAAATACCAAAAAAGATAGAACATATTTAAAAGCACCAACTGAATATGAAATTTAAAAATATAGAAGGGTAACGGCGTCCGGGGGGCTCGGTGGGTCAGCGTCTGACTCTCGATGTCAGCTCAGGTGGCCATCTCAGGGTCGGAGATCCAGCCCTGCTCCGGACTCCGTACTGGGCCTGGTGCCTGCTTGTCCCGGTTCTTTCCCTCTGTCCTTCACCTATAAATTATTAGGAGAAAAACGAACAAGATTAAGGGATCTGAGAGAAATAAATCTAATCATAAAATGAAAATGTATCTCCTTCTTTAAAATGCAATCACAGAAAACAGTATTTGTCATTGATTTCACGGTGAGTTCTTGAGTTCAACGTATCCACATTTTTTGGTGCAAACACTTCCGTCTGTTGTAAACCTCTCTCCGACTCAAAATAATAGCAAAGAGAATCTTCGTCTTCAAATATCCCATTCGTCACTTGATTGTTTTGAGATTATTTTGACAACATTTTTTTTTTCCAAGAGCTGGTGTCTTTATTGATGGCCTGATATTTCTAGACTATGTTTATCTTGGTTTCTGTCGTGCGCTCAAGAGGCTTCTGCACCATCACCGCGTCGATTCTGATCTTGTCATGTCTGTGTTCCCTTTCTCCGAGGAGCCTATGGATGTCGGTAGGAGGCTTTGTGCAAACAGAAGCACTGAGGTTCCACTCAGACGTAGACGGGCTCACCCCACCCAGACCCGTGGGCCGCGCATTTGTTTCCCGCCGATGCTGATGTTGGACGATCCAATCATTGATCTTGATCTCAAGATATAAATTACTCAACTGAAATGCTACTTTTGTCATCGTTAAGACGGAAGCCCTGGTACCCAGCCCCTCCAGCATAAAGTGCTGTGTTTGGATCATGGAGGCGGAGCCTGGTCCCCCAAAGACATTGGCAAGGAAGGGATTGCATGGGGCCCAAGGCCTGGGCAGGCTCTGGGGCTTTGCTAGGACTCGCTGGGCTTCCAGAGGGAGGAAATGTGATACAAGCACAGGCGCAGGGACGAGGCTACCGGTGGGATGCGGGAAGGGAGGCAGGCCGCGAACGCAGCAAGAGAAGAGATGTGCTCTGAGTCGAGGTGCCCGTGGGAGGCCGTCTGGGTGGAGGCCGGGTGTGCAGGGAATCGGGGAGGAGAGTAACAGGTGTTTCTTTTTCTTTCTTTCTTTTTTTTTTTTTTTTTTTTTTTTACAAATTCTCTTGTTTAATAACGGGTGTTTCTGACGGTTTAAGTCAGCCATTGAGTAAATCTTGGAGTGAGACGGAAACAGAGGGGAGGATTTGAAGGGGTCCCTGCAGACACAGCTTGGATTTGAGGGCGTGGGGCTCATTTTTACTTATTTGCTCATCGTGGGCGGACAAGGGCAGAGGAGGAAGAGAGACAAGAGAGCCTCAAGGGCCCACGCTCGGCTCAGCGCCCCACGTGGCCCTCGAACTCAGGACCCTGAGATCATGACCTGAGCCAAAATGACGAGTCAGATGTTCAAACAGGTGATGCACACCCAGGCGCCCTGAGGGTGTGGGACTGATAAAGCCTGTTAGACTGACAATGGCAGACAGGGGTGAGCTCCTGGAGGACATACGGACGTGTCCCCTCAGCCTGGGCCCATGGCAGGACCGGCTGGGAGGGCCCCGGAGACAGGAAGCAGAGACAGGTAGAGGTGGGACTCGGGGCAGGCAGTCGAAGACGGGGACCGGGACCAGGGAAGGCTTCTGGAAGGACAGAAGCAGCCGCTGTGCCCCCAGGGGACGGGGGGGGGGCTGTGCCGCCCAGCGGACAGGAGCAGGAACACGTCGGGCAGGGCCGGATGAAGACGTTCAGATTCTGGGGGGTCGAGGGGAGCCGAGCCTCGGACTGACCATCGGGTGCACAGACGCTGCTGTGGGGTCGAGACTGACAACGAGAGTCTAGAAGACACTCAGGAGAGAAAGACGGACACGAGTCCCTGGCCGGGGGCGGCGGCACATTTGCGTGGACCTGGGGCCGAGCCAGAGGGAACGGCAGCGCCGTGGGAGGCCACGCCGGCCTGGCCCCCATCCCGTGCTCCACGCGGACTCTCCTCCTGCTCCCCCCACCAAGTGCTAAGAACACCCCAGCTCCCCAGGATGACCGGTCATCCTAATCTCCGCTCTTTCCACGCCCTCTTTTCTCATCTCCCTTTCTTTTTTACACTCAAACGCGTTGTCCCAAACTGTTTTTTTTTTAATTTAATTTTATTTTTCGGTGTTCCAAGATTCATGTTTTTTGTCGGGTTCTTTGTGTGGCCGAGCTTCCCAGTTCTGCGTTCCCGGAATTACTCACTGTGCCCTCCCGCCTGAGCGACGACAGTCCGCGGATCAAAGTTCTGTTTTCCAGATCTGAAGTGTTTCCCTCTGATGCTCTGGACACCCCATCTTCCTCTTCCTTGGTCACATCCTGTAGTAAAATTAACGTATGAAAGAACAAAGGCAAGTTCAAAGCCTGGAAGACAAAGAACAGATCCCCTACAAAGAACTGGGAATAAAACTGACGGATTTTCCCTTAGTAGCACCGAATGCAGGGAACACATGAAGACCACATTTAGCTGTTCGATCCGGCCCCTACTTTTATTTCAGTGTCACGCGTAAGCCGTGCTGTCGCAGCGCCTCTGACATCGGGGGGCTCCTCGAGGCTCCGGCTTCAGCTCACTTTATCTGGGAAGGGTCTGGCCTCCCCTGCGTTCGCTCAGGAGGCTCAGAGGACGAGGACGGGGTGGTGAGTGAGCCCCGGGGAAGGACGCCCCCAATGTGGCCTGTGAGTCGAGAGAGCCCAGTCGGGTGTCCCTGGGAGGAGCTGCGCCTCCACGGCCCCCTCCCAGCCCCAGACATGAGCAGGACTGGGAGTCGTCACTCTGCCCTGAGCCTGTGTTGGAGGAGCCGGTGTACACCCCGCCGGCTCGTTTCCAGGCCAGCGGAGCCCCGGCCAGGCCACCTCCCAATGCTCTCCATCCCTGGTGCTCCCGGCCATGGCTGCTCTGGGGGTGACCTTGCGAGGGAACCCGTGGAGAGGCTGGGGGGCTCCTGCTGCATTCTGGGGTGACTCGGGCCTGGTCCCTCTCTCCACCTGCCACGTCGGAGCCGGGTGCTTCCCGGCAGTCACCCATGCTCTGCAGTCAGGGGCGTCCTCTCCGGGATGCTCCACGCCCCTCTGGCTTCCGCTGCGTTGGGATGGCCTGTCTCGATCTCCATTTGGGTCACGTATGTACGCACAGTTCCTCAGTGTGCGGTGTGGTTACTCCTTCTCATTATTATTTTGGGAAAAGATGGGTATAAAAATCAGTATAAAATATGCTTCTTTGAAACCAGAAGCAAAAAGCAACCTCTGGGTTGAGAGTAGAAGCCCAGTCCAGTCTGGGGCTGACCTGACCCACCCGACCGGGTGCAGAGGGGCAGTGGAGTGTGGGTCAAAGGAGGGCACGTCCCGGCGCTGCGTGCGGAGCAGGGCGTGCAGCGGGCGGCTGCTGGCCACACCCTAGCCTCGCTCTTCCCCGGCAGCGCTGAGGTTGTGGGTGAATTCTCCATGTCCTTATCTGGAAAGTGAAGTTCGCAGGTGACAAGATGAAATCCTGTATTCCGTGAGGTGAAATCACGTTAGGGGGGCTGGGTGGGAAGCAGCCTGTGGTTTCTAGAGCACGTGTGTCCGGGATACACCTAGACCCCGTGAGCACAACCGAAGCGAGCCAGGCGGAAGGTGCTGGAATGTGCCGAGCCTGAGAGCTCAGACCCGGGGACTCGGGCCGTCTGTGCTCCAGCAGAGGACCCAGGGGAGTCGCAAGCCCCAGCCTCACTCTCCTCTTCTGTGAAGCGGGCGGTGGCCGTTTGGGGTGGCTGGGACGACAGTGTCGCGCCGAGCATGCCCTAAGCACCCGGTAATTGCTACCGTTGCTTTGAATCGTCACGTAACGTGTGCTGCTGTATTTTATGTCCCTTTGGGGACCAGTTAGGAAAATGTGTCACTTCTCAACTATAAAATTTTACAATGTACCAACTGTACAAATATTGATTCTCTGTAATAAAGGGCCTTCGCTCCCACGTGAATGAGGGAGCTGGTTCATCTCCCCCACCCCCGCGAGGCTCCCCAGAGAGGGCTGCCCAGATCAATCGTTCCCACAGGCGCCCGTCCCTGAGAGTGGGGGGAGAGCCACGCGGGCAGATCCGGTAAATCACAGAAAAACCAGGTGAAGTCACTGAGGCCAAGACGCTGGGAAGCTAACAATGCCCAGAAATATCTAGAAATTATGGCGAAGCAACGTCAGCTGAGAGATAGGCTTCATGGTTTCCTTCGCTGTTTCATTCCACAAAACCGCGGGTCTTCTGTGCACCAGGCTCTGTTTCCGACCGTGGCAGCACTGGCGAGCCGTCCTGATGCGGCCCCTGACTTTGGGGATGTGAGCTTGGCATTGTCTTTCATTCACGCACACACTCCCCGGATATCTGCTGTCCCCCTACCGCGTGGTAGGCAGCGCTGGGGGCACAGTAGCAAGTAGAGTAAGTCCCAGTTGTCAAAATGCACTTGTTATTGGGGATCCAACGCACAAGAAAAAAATTAAAGTGAGTCACAATCTGGCAGCTGGTGGCCGATCCTGGGAAGGAACACGGAACCGGACAAGGGTCTGGACGTTCAGGGGCACGGACGCTGCCGTGGCGGCAAGGGCCTGCACGCCCGGGGTGCGGACTCAGTAGCAAACTCTCACTGAGCAGCTGCGACGCCCCGTGGCCTTCCCCGGTGACTCTGGGAGCTCGCGGCCCAGGGTGTGGAAAAGCAAGTTCAGAAAACAACCAGAGAGCGATGTCGTGTGTCACGACGGCTCTGCTCTCTGCCTCTGTCGTCTGGTTCTATCCGCGAGGCACCTTTGCCTGCCTTGGATACATTGTTTCCTCTTCCCCAACTTTGAGAATAGTCACCGAACACAGGCTGGTTTTCAGACGGGGCCACTGAGGCTCAGAGGGGTAAAGTAGCCCCGAGAGGGAGGGGTCCCGGACCCATGAGTCCCTGGGTTGAAACGCTCCCCGACCAGGGCTGCAGCCGGGCGGGCCTGGCCCCCGGGGGAGCCTACCTGTAGAATGGGCGACGACCTGGTGGTCCAGTTAGATCGACGGGCGGGTTGGGGTGCTGGTGAGTGGGACCATGCCCCCTGCACGGAAGGTGTTTGCACCTGCTTCCCCGGACGGCGGAGGCCCCAGGCAGAGCTGTTCATTCTGGAATGGCTTCCGACCCTCCGCTCAGCTCACGGACCCTTCTCTGCCGATGGAACAAAGGTTCAGGCGTGAGAAAGCAGCACGTTCCCAGTCGGCCCAGGGGGCTGTGCGGCACGCACCCGCAGACTCGAGGCCAAGAACCAGAACTTTCCGAGCCCTCCCGAGATCCGGGTGTCGGGAATGCTCTGGCGTTCCGGAGAGGACTCCGTGCCCTGAATGACATCTGAAGGCAAACCCCGGCTCGCTTCCACTTGTCTCAGTCAAAAGAGCTCGATTTCTCACAACATTTCCGTCCTGATGTGAGCGAGCTGGTTTAGAGAAGCTGGTGTGCGTATGGAGAACTGACGTGGTTGTGCATCTGTCAGTGAGGCGTGTCCGTCGTGCTAGCCGTGTGCGCCGAGGGTCTGTGTGTGTGCATGTGCCCGTATGTGAGTGTGTACGTAACTGGCGTCTGTAGCATTAAGAATATGTGGTTATGTTTCACTATTTTTGCACAAGTGAACGGGCATGACCCTTGTGAACCCTGGCACGTTTCAGGAAGCCAAGGTCTCGGTCTCCGCTCGGCAGCGTGAAGCATCAGCCAGTTTCCAGTTACAGGCAGAGACCCCTACGAAAGCCCCTTCCTTCCCCTTCTGTTTCCCACCCTCCCTTCCTCCCCCCTGCCTCCCTGCTCCCTCCCCTGCTCTCCTTCCTTCCCCTCCTCCAACTGTAAGCAAACTTCCCCAAGGCATGGAGTGAGCCACGCAAGGCACAAAGGGGACAGGGGATGGGATGCTGACACAGACCCCGGAGGCTCTGCTCCCCTCTGCACGGGAGCACGAGGGACTCCCCGTCCACCGGTGCGGATTCACGAGCTCATGGGTTGTATCGGCGTACACGGGAGTGTTGCTGTCAGAGCCCCGAGCGTGTGGGGGCAAGTCCCAGGCAGTGGCCTCTCAGCCTGGCCGGTGGCTTTGAGGAGCACGGCAGGTGGGGGGCCATCCCCGGAAGGGACCCTGGGCTGGTGCTTGGGTCACGGGAACGCCGTGTCGATGAGCAAGAGACACGGTCATGACTTAGGGCGGGAGATGGTCCGTCCGCTCCTCTGCCTCTCCTTGTGTGTTTAAACACAGACCTGAATCGGACACTCCAGACGCCGTGAGAAGCTTCCGGACGACGCTGGGGTGGGGGAGTCTGACCGCCACCGGCCGGTCAGGACAGGACACCAGCCGTCAGGCAGCTCCCCCGGAGGACCCAGGACCACTGGAGCACAGGGAGGTCTGGCTTCTCCCCCTGAAGACCGAAGGGCGCACGTCCCAGCACGGAAACTGAAAACGGGAAGACGGCGGGAGCCTCCAACCCAGCCGCGGGTTCGTGGGGGCCCCAGGAGACCCTGAAGGAAGGACGTGAACGGCGAAGGGCTCCCGGGCGCCGTCCCCGCTTTCTCTCTCAGCCGGTGAGAGGGCCCTCCGGAAAAGCATTTTAATCCGTATAATCAGCCTTCCTTGGCTGCCGGCGGAGTCTCACAGCTCACTGCCGTCCCGCTAACTAGGCCGACCTTTGATTTTACGTCCCCCTTGCCGAGAATCAGGTCGGGGGGAATCTTCGAGATGAACTCGGAGCTATCGGTGTTGTTCGTGTGTAATTCTCATTGGCAATTATTCTCTATCTTTGGTCATAAATTACGGAATCCTTCTTATCTGATAGCACTTAGGGAGCTGCTGCGCAGTTCCCTGCGGTGTGCTGAGAGCCAGAGATGAGGGGTGAGCGGGATCAGGTTCCCCGGGGACGTTCCCGGCACAGACGCGCTGCAGCAGGAGGCCGGCTGGGGAGATCCGGAGGGAGGCCCCATTCGGACCTTCAGAAGCCTCGGCGGGAACAAGGGTGGGCGGCTGTGTCCACAGAAGCCACGGCACCTTGTCTAGCCCTTCAGTCCCAGGGTGGGGCGGAGGGAGAGAGGAAATGCCGGGCAGCTCAGCCGGAGCCTGCAAACCCACCCAACGGGCGGCCCCGACCACCCTTCCCAGAGCCGCCCGAGCTGGTGTGTGCCAGGCCCTGGGCCAGTCCGGGAGGGATGGCACTCCCGGCATGCGGCCACAAGACAGGCCCGGGAACAACTACTCCAGGGCCAGAGGAAGGACCACGGTGCCAGACAGGAGTCACGGTGGCTGCGTGAATTCCTTCGGGTGTGGGGGCTCACCAGCACTCGTGGAAGGTCTGACAGGTCAACTCGGTCTTAGGAACCTTTGGTGTTTTCAAAGGAGGGAAACTATGGTAGGCACATTCCAGATGGAGAGACCCCATCACGCCAGACGCTGAAGGACCGTCCGTGGGTCTGGGTCAAAGCATCCAGGAGAGATGACCGGGACGGGCAGCACCGCCAGATCTTGAGGCCTTAGGGCTGTGTGGACCCGTGTGGGTCATCTCGCGGGTGAAGGGACCCGTCCCAGGCTCGGAGGAAGGCAAGGCTCTGCAGCAACGGGCAGTGTGGACACAAGAAAGCCGTAGTCCCACAGATTTCCCCTGGGGTAAGTGACAGGGGTGGGACAGAGCCCCAGGCAACAGTGCTGGTGGGTGAGAACAGGGGTTACTGGGAGGAGCTGAGGGCTCTGGGCACCAGGACCAGGCTGGCCGGGCCGGTGAGGACGCCGTGTAGGAGCCAGGCGCCACGTGGGAAAGGGCAGGCGGGAGAGGAAGTCGGCACTGCTGGGGGCCGCGGCCACGGGCCGGGGGCCGCCGCCTGCTCCGCATTTCTCCCCACCTCTTACCACAGTGGCGCAGATGACCCGCGCAGGCATTTCTGGATTCTGCAAAACAGCGCTTACTGTTTCCTGATGCAAAATCACACGCGTCCGCTGTGAATACATTAGGAGACACGGAAATGGACCGAAAGCAGTGTGACGGGAGAGAATACTAACATTAACTGGACATCTCCCCCAGGAGGCGCGTCGTGTTACACTAAGGAGTCTCTCTGCTGAGACCGGGCCAGGTCTGGGTAGGGCTAGCTGGCGGCAGGGCTGCGGGGTGCTGGGGCAGCAGAAGGAGGTTTGCACAGGAAGGAGGAGGCGAAGAGCTGGACGGGGACAAGAGAGTACGAACCGGCGGCGAGAGTAGCACTGTGTGCCCTGTTCTGAGCCCTCCATGGACCCCATCTCCCACCACAGCTAGCGGCTTCTTGATGCTCTGGGTAACTGTGGGCTTGTGAAAGCAGTGTTGGAAGGGCCCATGCAGGTCACACTCTGGGATTCATGAGGGAATGAGCCCCACGGCAGCCAGATGGTATGGGAGGCCTTGAGTTTCTTGGGTCTCATGAGCTCGGCCTTTGATGGGTCAGAGCTGGGAGGGTAGAGCTAATACTCAGATTCCAACAGAAAACAAAAGTTCAACTGTAACTAATTGGTCTATTTTATTTATAGTTAAATTATCCATATATAATTTGGTTTATTGTATTTACTCAGAAGATCGTTAAACACCACCTTATACCATGCACTACTCCAGGCAGAGGAAACACAATGAAAAATGAAAAGCACGTCACCAAGCACCCACGGAACTGCGATGCTGGAAGAAATGTAAACAAATGTGCACATAAATATGCAAAACCCCACAACAGCGAATCCAATAATACCACGAGGCATGTGTCCTGGGATGGGGGTGGCTCCCCCTCTTACCCGGCCTCTATTCTCGGGTGGAAACGGACTGAATTTCTCAGCTTCCATAAGCAGGGAGAAATGGACAAGCCAGGTGGGAAAGTGTGTGGTATCCCCATCCAGGAGTAGGGCAGAGTGGGTAGCCTCTGAGTCTGACCTCCCTGGTTTGAGCAGCTGGAACATGTCCCGACTAATCAGGGTTTCCCCAGAACTGTTGCCGTTGCCAGAAAATCGAAGGACCCATAGGATGATGATGGTTGATTTTATGCATCCCCTTGACTGAAGCATAGCGTGCTCAGATATTTGGTCAAAGTCATCCTGGATGTTTCTGTGAGGTGTTTTGGATGAGATTAGGATGGCAATCATCGTGGGTGGGCCACATCCAACCAGATGACGGTCTGAATAGAAGGAAAAGACGGACCTTCTCTCAAGAAAGTGCCTGCCTGCCTTTGGACTTGGACACCGACTTTTTTTCTTTACCTAAGATGGGAACTACACCATCAGCTCTGCAGGCTCTCAGGAATTTGGACTCAGACCACACACATACTCTCGGTTGTCCTGGCTCTTCCCCTTACCAACTGACTCTGCAGGTCTTGGGGGCTTGTGTGATCCAATTCCATAATAAACCTCTTCATAATACACATGTCCGCCTAATGGTTCCGTTTCCCTGGGGAACCCTGACTAACACATCACTGGGCCAAAATCATCCCATGGATATTCCAACCACAATGGACAGGCACCATCTGGTGGGCGCCAAACAGGGGGAGTCTGGTTGGGATACAGAGTGTATGGCCAGACTCCCAAATGCCATGAGGGTGGCCCGTGTAGATGTGCCCGCGATCACTCAACTTCGCAGGACTGTGGTCCTCCGGTGCACACAACGGGAGTTTCTGGATCTCACACGTGCTGCGTCTGCTCTGCACATGCATGTCAGAGGGGCAGGCGCCACGAAGACACACAAGGTGGGATGACCTCAGGCACCCTCGCCGATAATGCGACATTTCCGCTCAAGTTTCCCATCATCCATATCTGCAGACTTTGTCTGCATAGTTTATAGGATGCTGAAGATCTAATCTCATTTTTAGGATGTAATTTAGTTATAATTCTCACATCGTAAAAGTCACTCTTCCAATGTGGCAGTGGAGTGGGTTTAGTAGATTCACAGGGCCATGTACGATCCCCATTATGGCATCAGAGAACATTTGCATCACCCTGAAAAGAAATGCTGGACCGATTAGTAATGGCCCGCTTCCCCTCAGCTCCCGGAAACCACTAATCCGCTTTCTTCCCCTAGGGGCTTGCCGTATTCCGGACATTTTGTGTAAGTGGTCATACAGCGTGACCTTTGGTGACTGGTTCCCTTCGGTTAGCGTAGCGTGTTCAAGGCCCGCCATGGGGGAAGGCTGTCTGTGCTGCATTCCTTTCTCACGGCTGGAAACGGGGCCTCAGTGACACGTCCCACATCGTATTTATCCAGAGTCCCATTGATGGACTTTGGGTAGTTTCCACATTTTGGCTGTTAGGATCCATGTTGCTGTGAACATTCTTGCACACGTTTCGTGTGGACACTATTTCGACTTTGAGGGCATTTACCGAGGAGTGGAATTGCCGAGCTGCATGGGAACTGTGTGTTTAATATTTGGGGCACCGGCGAGACTCTTTTCCTAGGGTGGTGTGACCATTTTGAAATCCCACCAGCCACGTACAAGGATTCCAGTTTCCCCTGTGCTCACCAGCACTTGCTGATGTCCACCTGTTTTCATTTTGGCCAGCCTAGCCGGTGCGAAGGAGCTCGCATCTGCATTTCTCTCAAGGCTGGTAACGCGGAGCTTCTTTTCTGTGCTTACCCCCCCCCTTCCTGTATCTTCTGGGCAGAAGTATCTTCAGATCCTTTGCCCACTTTTAAACTGATCTCTTTGGTTTTTTACTGTTCCATTGTAAGAGCTGTTTGCATGTTCTGAATGCAAGTATCTTATCAGATCTGTGATTTGCAAACCTTTCCCCCCATTCCTGAGGTTGATGGTACTATTTTGAACCACAAAAGTTCTGGGTTCGGATGAAGCCACGTCTGGTGTGCTGCCTAAGACACAATTGCTTACACCAATATCACAGAAGTTTATTCTTGGTTTCTTCTAAGAGTTACGGTTCTCGCTCAGGAAGAGCTTGTCATCTCGTCCCAGCCCAGGGTCTGTACAGAGTTGATTTCAGTACACCATGCAAAGTGAGGACCCCAACGTCCTTCTTTTGCGGATGCTGCTTATCACTGTGCTGTTTATCCAAGCACCATTCTCTCCCTGGAGAGTGGTCTTGACATCCTGGCCGGAATAGTTGGCCATAAATGCAAGAGTTTGTGTCTGGACTCGTAAAGCTGTTGCATCGACCTATACTTCCATCTTCACACTAGTGCTGCACCCCACGGATTACTGTGGCTTCGCGGTAAGTTTTTAATCTGGGGAATGTGTCTACCAACCTTGTTCTTCTTTCTCAAGATCATTTTGGTCATTCCAGCCTCCTTGCGTATCCTTATGCATTTTAGGATTGGCTTGTAAGTTTCTGCAAAAAAAAAAAAAAAAAGAAAAAAGAAAAAAAAAGACTTTGGGATTTTGACAGAGTTTATGTTAAATCTCTAGACTGATCTGGGGAACGTTGCCATCTTAACAGTTCTAAGCCTTCTGATCCATAAATAGGCACTATTTTTCCCACTTATTTGGGCCTTTCGTAATTTCTTCTAATGATGTTTTGTGACTTTCTTTGCATGAAATTTGAACTTTCTTCATTAAATACACTCTAAATATCTTATTCTTATCCTACTGCAATTGGATGTGCTTTTTTAAAATTTGGTTTTGGAGTATTTGTTGCACATGTGTAGAAATACAACTTTTAATATATGGATCAGGTATGCTGCAACTTTGCTGAATTTGTTCATCTGCTTTGGTTTGTTATTTTTTTAGTGATGTCTACACCCAACACAGGGCTCATACTCACCACCCCAAGATCAAGAGTCACCTAACTGAGCCAGCCAGGCGCCTCTGTTCATTGGTTTTAATAGTGGTGTGTGTGCGTGTTTGTGGATGTGAGTTTCTTAGGACAAGCTATAGGCAGGATCGTGTTATCTGTGAATGGAGATAGTTTCACTTCTTCCATTCCAGTCTGGGTGCTTTCTGTTGGTGTTTCCTGTCTAGCTGCCCTGACAAGACCTTCCAGTAAAATGTCGAAGAGAAGCGGTAAGAGCGGACATCTGTGCCTTGTCCTGATCTCAAGGGAAAAGCAGGATTCCACCCTTGAAATAGGATGGTAGCTGTGAGATGTTTGTGTGTGTCTTTTGCCAAGACGAGGAGCTTCTTTAGATTCCCAGCTTCTCACGTGCGTTGTGTCATGGAAGTGTGTTGGAATTTGTCAGGTGCTGTTTCTTCATGGACTGAAATGTCATGTTGTTTTGTCCTTTCTTCTATTGGTGTGATGTATTACACTGATTGATTTGGCAGTGTTTAACCAACCGCCAAATCCCAAATGGCCATGTAGTGTAATCCTTTTTATATGTTACTGGATTAGGAGAGTGTGGATTTTGTGGAGGGTGTTTACTCCTATCTTCATAAGAAGTATTGATCCGTAGCTCTCCTTTCTTAAGACGTCTGCATCTGTGTTATTTATGACGGCTGGTTTAAAGTCTCTGCCTATGAAACCCTATGTCCAGGCTCCCCAGGGAGACATTCTGTCAATGGCTATGTGCCTCCTACCTGCCCTGCCCTATGGATTGGCCATAGGTTTCTGTTTCTTTATGTGTCTCATTTTTTAAAAAAATTTTTGGTGAAAACTGTGCATTTTAAATAATATAATGTAACAACTCTGGAAATCGGACTGCTCCTCACTCGTGTGCTTGTCCTGGTTCTGCTGCTTGTTTAGTGTCTTTCCTGAGCTCCCTCTGTAGACTCATGTTCCTTGCCATGTGGGGTCACTGACTAGCCCAGTTGTCACCTGACGACCGCAGGCAGCTGACGATCCTGCCTCAGCCTTAGCCTCCTGCTTGCTCAGAGCCTCAGGGTCCATCGAAGGGCGAGACGGGCCCTCCTTCGGTCTTTTCTGGGCATTTGCACAGCCCTGCCTGTGTGAGTGGTCTTCCGGATCCCAGGAAATATTTTGAAGTTTTCCAAACCACTACTCTGGACATCTCACTCCCCCCAGTTTTCCTTTTAAGATTTTTAGCCAGTTTCTGTTTTCTCCAACTGGTGTCATTGCCTCAGGCAGCTCAGTGTTAAGCAGCTGCTGCTGATTGTTTTTGACAAACACCCTGGGTACATGGCTTGTTGGCACAGAATGAGTTCCGAGTCAGGGCAAATAAAGACAAGCCCTCTGAGTTGTTAGTTTCCAGGTAACTGTCAGGCAGTTCAAACACTGACAGCCCTGTAACTCAGGAGCCTTGCGGGAAACTCCAAACTCACCTTGTCCCCGAATGGCTGTCCGGCTAGCTTTTACGTCCACCGTGAGTCTGCAGCTACTGACTTTCACCGTGTCTGATGATTAATTCCATGTATCACCTTGACTCTGCCGTGGGGTGCCTAAGCATTTGCCCAGACGCTGTCCCGGGATATGTGTGAGGGCGTTTCCAGGCAAGGTGGACATTTCAATGGGTAGACTGAGTCAACCGTACTTCCCTCTCCAGTGTGGGCGAGCCCCATCCAGTCAGTAGAAGACCTGAGTAGAACAAAAAGACGAACCGGAATCCCTGCCTAACAGCTTGAGCGGAACGCCAGCCTCTCCCCGCTTTCAGACTGAGAAGTTACCTGTCCTCAGGTCACAGGCACGCCAGCCTGCAGACCAGAACGTGCCCTGTTAGCTCTCCTCGACTTCAGGTCTTTGGACTTGGGCCGGAGCCCCTCCACCAGCCCTCCTGGGCCTCCACTTGTAGACAGCAGGACCTGAGAGGGCAGAGCGGATTGGGGAGGAGCCTGACTCGGCAGGGACGCGGATCGGCTGGCGACGAGGTGATTTCGTCCCAGTCTGGGTTGGTGCATGGGAAGCAGGAAGACCAGGCGGCGACCAGCTTTGTGTCCTGGGCGGGGGAACAAGGCCGCGACGCCCGCGGGTTTGGACTCTGCATCTGGGAACAGCGGCCACCACCGGAGAGAGAGGCTGCAGGGTCACGGGCCCTGAGTACGTCGGAGGGGCGTGGGGTGTTCAGGGGCCGAGCTCGTGCGGCTGGGCACGCAGGACCTGGGCTCGGTGAGTGCGGGTCACGGGTCAGCCCCGGCGGCCCGGTGGAGAGGTGGCCTGGAGGGGCCACCGGTGCCCTCCACGCCGGGTCTGGCAAGGCGGAGGCTGCCGGGCCCGGACGAGGGTCTGTTAACAGCAGCGGTCGAGACACCAAGGGGCCACTGGACAGGGGGAGACGCCGTAAAGAGGGAGGTGCGACTGAACGTGGGACGTGCAGGGGACACAGGGGCTCTGCCGATGCTGTTCGAAGCGGGATCTGGGGGTGCCTGTGCCTCTCCCGAAGTAGGTCAGGTCCGCACGGACACGCGGTGTTGGCCATTGCAGCAGACACGGCCGGCTTGACCCCGAGCTCCGAACCATGACTCCCCGGAGTGAGGGGACAGCCACCGCCTCGGCCCAGTCTTCCCAGCAGGTCCGCCTGCCCTCCTGGCGCTGGGGATGGAGGCCCGCGGGAGGCCGGGATGTGCCCCCTTCTCACGGACTGTGGGGACGGACAGAAAACCGGAGCCAGAGGGAAGAGCTCAGCAACAGGCTTTGTGGGGGTCGGAGGCAAGCAGTGACCAGTGAGCGAGGCCCAGGGCAGCGCTGGGGAGCAGGGCAGCGGGAGCAGAAAGCACCAGGGCGAGGGCCGGGCAGGGGTGAGCGCTGGCTCTAAAGCCGCAGGGCCATGTGGGTGGAGGTGCGCAGGGGGCAGGGAGGAGAGCCCTGGGGGCCAGAGAGGGGGCGGCCATGAGAAGCAGGGCCTCCTGGATGGAGCGACTCTGGCGTTTCCTCCGAGTGGCCTTTGGAGCTGAGCAGGGACACGAAGTGCTCTGTGCTTCTCGCGGGTCACCGTGGCTGCTGTGTGAGTAGATGGTGGGGCGGAGAGCAGGACATCACGTTCATTTTTCTAAATTGAGGGTCTGGTGTTGCAACGTAGCAGCTGTCAGCATCCGTCCGGTCCGCGGTGAGCAGAGCCGAGCAGGAGCCGAGGGAGCTGCTGGCGGGGGTGGCGGGGGCGGCAGGAGGAGGCGAGGGCGGCGGGGGGAGGAGGGAGGTGGTAGGGGGAGGCGGGGGCAGCAGGGGCGCTTGTCCAGTGCTCTCTATGAACTGACCGGCGAGACCCTTGCAAAAACTGGAGATCTGCGTCTGGGGAAGGAAGCTGCGTCTCAGGACCTGAAGCAGATTTCCGGGTCCCCCCAGAAGCTGAATGGCAGCATGAGGCCCTTCACCGTGGACGCTATCCTCCGTCTCTAGTTTGGCGTAATCAGCGAGACACCAGAATGTGCCGGACAGACTCGTCCTCTCACCAGTTCGCGCGCGCAGCTGTCGTTTTCTGCACACCCGCGGCAGGTGGCTCGCGGTGCGAGGGGCCGTGGGGTGCGGCCGGAGGGACGCTCGGGGCCTCCCTGCAGGACTGAAGCCAACTCCGACCGGCCGAGCTCTGCTGCAGGCTGGCGGCTGACCTCGGTGGGGTGTGACGTTAAACGAGCTAACTTGGGACCCGCTTGGCCTTGCCCGTGGTGGTTGCTACAGTTGCCTCAGAGCAGGGTCTGCTGAGCCCCTCGCCAGCAGGAATGTGGGGGAGGCACGTCGCATGGGGAAGCCTTACACGCGGCAGGTCTGAGCTCCAGCAGCGCGGACCCCACCCGGCCCTCCGTGTGCCTGCGGCTTCTCGGACCCCCGTCCCCTGGTACAGCGACGTCCTTGAGAAATGCGTGCTCGTGTCCTTGAACGGCGCAGAAGGCACGTGGAAGGGGGAAGAGGTGCCTCTGTCACCCGGGGGAGGTGCACGTCCTCCCCCAGGCACATTGGCCACCAGGGACTCAGGGCCGGTGGGCAACCGAGGTCACATTCCAGCGATGACCCCATTTCTGGGGGCTCAGGGTCCAGTGAGCGCCCCCGCTGCCATCTGCCCTGGCCTGAGTGGTGGGAGGGCTTGAGTGCGCTGCCTCTTGCCCATCTCTGGCCATCGCTGTCCTGTCTGTCTAGCTGGGGAGGGACGCTGGGCCTGGCTAGCTCCTCTCAGCCTCGGGTCAGGTCGGCCGAGTGCCTGTCTCTCCATCTACTGTCTGGTCCTGACCGAAGCTCAGGGACCGTCCGGCTGACCGGGCCTGAATGGGGCCAGCAGGAGTGACCGTTCACCATGGTCTCCTCAGATGACGGGGTTTCTTCCGTCCAGCGGAGGACGTGGGAGCTGCCTACTGCCCCTGACTGTGCTCACACAGGCTGAGCCTGGGGCCGTGGGAGACAGAGAGAAGAGGAGGCCGGTTATGCACTACCCTCGAGGCCTTGGGGGGCCAGCGGGTCACTGGGGGGAGGGGCCCTCTGCTCGACCGCGGCCCTCCCTCAGGGCCCAGCACCCGGCCCCCCAGGACCCTACAGTCTTGCTCTGTTCCTCCACCTGCTTGACAGAGAGAGGCGGGGACTCGGAGCGCCACCCACCCCCACCTGCTTCTCGGGACGCTCCCGACGAGGAAGCAGCTGGCACAAGTCCCACTCCAGCGCCCAGGCTTGCGGGGAGACCAGACATGACACCCGTGGTCCCAGCGAGGAGGACGGATGTCACCTCAGCTTCCAGGCCACACTGAGCCCTCAGGGGAGCATGAGGGAGCCGCCGGGACCCGGCACAGGGGCTCCTGACTGTCTGAGGGATCTGACCGCGATGCCGCCCCCTCTAAGTGCCACGGAGTCTGAACAAAGTCAGGACAGCGTGCTTCTGTCCCTGGTGGCGCTGTGTGTGTCCCACCTGCCCTGGGCACGTGGTTGGGTGGCCAGGAGCTGGGGGCCCTGCGCTCAGTGTCCGGGGCCCAAACCCCTTCTTGGTCCCCTCTGAGGGGTGCTGTCTTGCGCAAGGAGATCACGTGAGCCTGTGAACACAGGTGGCTCCACGGAGAGTGGCCTCCTCACCGGGGAGGGGGGCTCGGGTCCTCCCGTCCACACCGGAGCTCCTGGCATGGGCGGGCACACAGCAGTCTGAGCAAGGAGGAGGGGGCAGGAGAGGACCTGGGGCGGGGGGCATCCGTGACCCCGATGCCCATGTTCTTGTCCACATGGGGTGACGGCGGATGCAGGGACCTCACTGTTCAGACAGAACTTGCCTCTCCTCTTCTGGGTCACAGGTCCGACCTTTCCTGTGAGTCTACCATTACTTCCCAGAATGCAGGTCAGGTCACATGGCTTCCCTGTTCAAAGTCCGATGGCTTCGTACGTTGGAACAAAGCCCAGGTCTCTGCCCTGCAGCCCCCCACTCCCCGTCCGCCCTCCAGCACCCAGCATGGATCCCGCCGCCTCTCCAGCACCCAGCATGGATCCCGCTGCACCCACCAGCTGCCCTTGCCCAGACAGGACCCCCAGCATGCCAGCCCACCTCTCCCCGCTCCCCTCCTCCAGGCAGCCCTCCGCTCCTATACTGCCGGCTCCCCCTTGCGTGTCTCTCTAACCACCGGACCCCACCACACCCGGACCCTTGGCTCCATGGTTCTCTCCCCTTTGACTTCATGCCGCTTTTTCGTAACACGGCCTTATTGTATGTGTCCTTGTCTGTCTCCCGCAGTTATACGGGACTTCCTCGGACTGTCCGCTTCACACCCTGCCCCACGTGGACCCGCTCCAGGTCTCGTTCCCTGCGTAAGTGATGGAATTAGTCTGTGGGTGCTTGCTCTGCTGCTGTGGCCCTCTCCCCTCCAGCAGCGGTGGCGAGCCTTTCCCGGGGCCGCCAGGTGAGCACGTGTCGGCCTCCGTGCCCCCCGCCCCCGCAGAGCAGCACAGAAGAGACGCGGCCGCACCGTCCTAGCGGACTTCACTGAAGGATGCTGAAATTTGAGCTTCCTATCATTGCCCAGTTTTTACGACCATTTAAAGACATTAAAAAAAAATCCTGACTCACAGACCGTACAGAACCAGGCACAGGCCACACTTGGCCCCTCGAGCCACAGTCCACAGTCCGTGCCCTGTGAGGCCCACGTGAGAATGACCGCCTTTTCAGCACCCCCTCCGGCACCTCCTGGGTGACTCGTCCGACTGTCCCTGGGCCTGGGGGTTGAGCCACGACAGGCAGGGAAGCCCCGCCCACTTGCCGTCTGCATGGTGCGGCACAGGCCCCACCGACAGCGAGGTGCTTCCGGAAGGCCGGTTGCTTCTGGACATGCTGGACACATCAGGAGGGTCCCCTCGGGAAGCAGCCCATGAGCTGCCACCCGGAGGCTCTGCGTGGACATGGCGATGGGGGTGACTGCCAGCCGGCCGAGACAGTGACCAGGACAAAGCACTGAGGATGTGGGCAGCAGAGCCGACGCGAGCAGCCAGACCAGACAGGCCACGGGCAGACCGACAATGTTCCCACCCCAGCACCCCGGGCGGGTGGAGAGGCCTCTGCTGTCAGGCAGCGGCTGAGTGGCCAGGAGGTGGTGCCCGCGTGTACTGATTAATGGATCAATGTCAAGTCAGAGAGAGGCCTCCAGGGGCACGCCCCGTCCTCGCCCCAGCCCCTGCCAGCGTTTCCATCAATGGCTCGGATGAAGGCATAACAGTCCTGCTTGTCAAATCTGCAGATCCCAGCTCGGAGCGATGGCTAATGGGGTGGAAGAAATGCTCTGGGTACAAAGAGCCTCTTGACAAGCTGGGACAATGGACTGAAGTGAACGAGATGGCATTTAGCAAGGTTACGGGTCAAGTCCTGCTCGCTGGTCCAAAAAAAAAAAAGCCCACAACCACAAGTGTGTGAGTGGACGCGGGAAGCGGGGTCTGGCAGACGGACGGTTCCTGCTGTGCTGACCAGGGCTTGTGACCATGCTGCCCACGGGACGCCCCGGGCTGGGACCCCAGCCCCACCACAGGGCCGCATCTAGGCCAGGGGTCATACCTCCTTCCGGGGACACTGGCCGGGGGCACAGTGGCCACAGCCGTGTGCTCCACAGGAGGGGCAGCCGCCGGTCAGTGGATGAGGTCGGCCTGTGGAGGAGGGGCTCTCCGGACCCCGGAGACCCGGCAGGCAGCCAGAGAGCCCCTTGGCAGAGGGATCGGGAGGCAGATTCTTGGCTGGATCTAAGGACAGACGTTCTGACGAGAGCCGTTAACCACGGCGTGAGCTGCCTCCCGGGGCAGCCAGCAGAGCTGGAGAGGCATCTGTCAGGCACCTCGGATGGCTTCCTCTTGGTGGATGGACCCGCAGGGAGGGCTCGTCAAGCCCCCATTTTACAGACTAGACAGCAGAGGCGGTTGGGGGGGAGCCTGGGAGGGCCCGGCACACCTCGTGTTAGCCGCCGGGCCTGGGGGCTTGAGAACCTCGGACTCGTTCCAGGAATTCCTCCCTTAGGGCTGAAATGAGGTTTATTTAGGACACGTCAACGGGGAGCAGGAGTGCGTCTCGGGTTTGAGATATGAAAGACAGATTGAGCACAGCCATCCTCGCTCCGAGCCAGGATCCAAATGAGAGACGGAAACGTCCTGAGGACGGCAGCCCTGGCATCCTTCCCACAGCACGGTTCGAGGGAGGTCTGGAGGGAGGTCATGGGCCGGCAGCTGCTTTTCCTCAAGCGAGGTGGCACCTGGAAAATGGGTGTACTTTCCAGGGTTGCCCTCCACTGACCTTAGCGTGGAGAGTCCCCTGTGGCCCACGGGGGGCCCAAACAGAGAGCAGAAGGCCCTGGGCTCTGAGCATCCCCGCCACGCTTTGGCCAAGTCTTACTTTCTAAGAAGTGGGGTGAGCAGAGAGGAGAGGGCAGGGCTCCTGCTTTCATCCCTGGAAGATGAAAATTCTAGCTTTATGCCCAGGGGTGGCCCGAGCTCTCCCCATGGATCCCACACAGCCACGTCCTCACGGGTTCCCACAATGTGCACATGTGCACAGACTTGGGGGGTCCAGGACACCCCAGGATCAGAGGAGCAGGAGGAGAGGAAGAAGGGGGAGGAGGAGGAGGGGGAAGGATCAGAGTTACCCGACTCACAGTAAAGGCAGATCAGACCCAAGCTAAGAAGGAGTTAGTATCTTCCAGCCCACGTCCAAGTCACCCAAGGGAGGGAGGTGACAGGGGAGAGGCAGTGACTTAAGGGGGATACCGGCTGCTGGAGGGAAGAGAGGGCAGAGCTAGAACTGGGCCCCGAATTCAGGGAAGGAGGATGATGGGGTTCTGGAGAAGAGCCCCTGTGCCCCTGGACTGGCCCTGGGCCCTGGAAAAGGTCTGGGCAGCTGGTGGCAGGGCTGCGGGCTGGGGGTCACCCGGGGCTGGCGGGCTGTGCCCCGAATCCCGACCCCGTGGCTGGGGCTGACTGACCCCCTCGGTGTCACGGGAGCCCGGCACGTGGCCGCAGCTGGAGAAGCCTCTGTCCCAGCAAATCAGAACCCAGGAAAAGAGAACCGCGAGTTTTCATTTCTTTGGGTTTTTATTACAAGGGAAAGAAAATTTCAATTTAGATGTAGTATTTCTCGGGAGCATCGTCGTCAGAGGGACTCTCACTGTTCCACAGAGGGAACCATCCACGTTGGTATCATGAGAGCACGTTAAAATGTCCCTGAAGACTGGCCCCCGGGGACAGGCAGGGCAGGGTCCTGGGGACAGGGTGGTCTGCCACTGGCGACATGGGAGTCTTAGAAGTGCCCCCCGAGACAGGAGTTCAGAGCCTGGAGTTCACGTCCCAGAGGTGCCTCTCACCAACTCCCGGTTTTCCCATTTGGGGGGCGGGGGCGCCCTGCAGAGCTGCCCCGGGGACTGGGTGAGCGCCGACGTGCCAAGAGCTGGGGGCGGCCCTGGCCAGCGTGGCAGTCAGCTCTCCAGGAGCCCCGGCCTCCGAGCAGGGGAGACGGAGACCCCCTCGGTGACGGGAGGGAGCAGACAGCATTCACCTCCGCACGGAGGAGCGCTTTCTGTTTGTTTGTTTTCTTCTTTTAATTTTTAAAGTAGTAACAGCTGATCAAAAAAACATCCAGGAAACACCGAACTTCACACGCCGCCCTAAACGCATTCCTGTGAGGCATCATTGTTAACGCGTAGATGTGGGTTTTCTTTTTACTCACGTATTAACACACACACCTTTTTTAAAGTGAATTGGCATCAAAACAAAGCTACCGAACTCTCTGGCTCCCTCGCAGGGGGGAGAGCAGATGTGCCCATGGGTCATGGGTGCAGACCCGCTTGCTTCGGGCCCCGATCCTTTTATCAATCTTCGGTATGAGATGCGGCGTCGCCATGAGCACGTGGACACGCCCCTGGGCGCGCCACGTCTCCGTAGCCCGGACCCTTCCCGGGGCAGGTCTCCCATCCCTTACAGATGTGTGCGCCATAAATCTGCCTCCCCAAAACACTCTCCTGTTTGTGTTTCCACCAGAAAATAAGAGCGGCAGATTCCTTTCAACGCGGTCAGTATTGTAGCTGCTCTGAGCTTACGATTCGGTAAAATCCTATTTTATTTTGATTTGCATGGATTTGTGGGTTTTGAGGTTGAATGAGGGAGCTATTTTTCTCATACGACTTAAAAGGCAGGAAGCGATGGGCTACAGGCCCTCCCGCCAGCTGCGGGTGTTGCTCGTGGTCCCCGTGGGGCTGCCCCGCGCTCGGGCCAATCCGTCACCCAGCCGGCTGCCCAGGGCAGCAGGAGCTCACGGGCACTTTGTTCTGTTGATCTGAAAGGAGCCCCTCCACCCCACGCCCCAGGCCACTGAGCTCGTGTCATCAAGGAGCAGGTCCCAAGAGCCTCTGGTCTGCCCTGTCCAGACAGAGACTGTCGAGCCCAGGGCCATGGGGAGTCGAGCTCAGGGCCGTGGGGAGCCGAGTGTTCTTCACCTGGTGTGTCTCCAGCCCTGGCTCTGTAGGCTTCTACTCCAGGGCAGCCTCTTCTGGAACCTCCCAGAGCACGCGGACCACGCCCCGCTCTCGACTTCACCCCATCCGTGAAGGCCACCCTGCATCTTTGGTTGCCCCCATACACTCCCGGGGACAGTGCTGGGCTCAGGTCACTGTCTGTGGGGTGGAAACGGCAGGCATGTTTGGTTTTACTTTGAAATAATCCCAGGGCCAGCAAGGGCTGAAGGGGTGGTGGGAGACGGGTGGGGAGTCATTACGAAGACCTCGGAGGCCCTGGGGTCGGGGACGTGTCTGGCCAGCGGACTCGGGGGCCACCTGGCACGAAGCCGGTGCACGAGAGGCTTCAGCTACAAAGAGACGGTCTGGGGGTAGGCAGGAGCCTCCAGCAGATTCAGGGAGGGGGGCCAGGAGCCCCCTCTGCAGCTGTGGACGGGGACCTGGCTCCTCTAGGCCGGTCCCAGGCGGGCCAGCAGGGGTTGGGGGCCCCGGCCATCGTCTCCTGCAAGGCGCTCTGTGGTCCACGTGCTGCAGGGATGAAGGGCTGCGGGCGCCTCTCGTCCCTCCCATCCTCCTTCCCATCCTGGGAGGACACAGCTGGAGCTCTCCGCCCCCTCTCCAGCACAGATACAAGCGAGCACAGTTAATGAGTGCAGGCTGGCTGGAGGCGGCCACCTTGGAGCAGCAGGAGGGCCCGGGAGCGAGATCACAAGCTGGGCCCTTCTCCAACTCTGGCGGATATTCTTGGGCCGACTTTGTCATCTGCAAAGTGTCCTCGTCCCCCACCAAGCACGCTCCCTGCTCACCGCATGATGGATTCTGAGCCTCCCCGGCAGGATCCTGGGAGCACCCTCCGTTCCCGGGGTGACAACGGCAGAGGCCGCCCCCAGCAGAGCAGAGAAGGACCCACAACCCAGACAGATGCTCAGCACCCCCTCGTCCCTGTCACCTCCCTGCGGCTGCTGCAGGCCCCGGCCCCTCATCACCCCAGCAGCTGACTGTCCCCAGACACGAGCCTCGCCAACCGCTTCAGCGAGCCTGCCTGCACCTCGGGAGCCGAGAGAGGGAATCCTCCCCAGATCTTAAATTCCCACTTTGTGGAAGCTGTTGGAGAGGAAAGAAACAAAAACAAACAAAACAAAAAAAAAAAAAACCACGTCCCTTTTGACCAGAGCCTGCTGGTCCCTCCCGCTGGGGGTGGCCCTGATTTCGGAGCCTTTGTCCGCGGACTCATGGAAAGGCCGTCTCCGCAGGGAGGCTGTGCGTGCTTGGATAGGACCCCTGGGCCCTGCCTCCCCAGCCTGTTCCAGTCCCAGATGCTCTGTGAGGGGCACGTCCTGTTCCCCAAGCTCAGCCTCCTCTCCCACGGTCAGTGATGGCGCGGGTGGTGCGTGGAGATGCTGGGCGGGCCCCAGAAAATGCTCCGGGTCATTGTGATCCCCGCTTTCTAGTGACCGTGAGGTTTCATGCTCGTTAGGATGATTGTTCTATTTCTGTTAGGAAAGTCAGCTCTGGGAGGTTCCAGGACTGCAGGGCATCTGGTCACTCTGGGTCCCCTTACCTACACCTCAAGTGAGCCCAATGGGGTGGGTCCACCTGAGGCGTGAGGACCTGCTCTCCTGCCCAAACCACTCAGGGACCTCAGCGTGGCCACCCTCCGTCCACCTGCTCATTTTTTCCCTCTTCACACTGGTGAAGGCCACGCTGTCCGCTCTATTGGACACCTGCTTTCTCAGCAGACTTTCCTCATGGACAGTCCTCAGTGCACCCCAGATGGAGGTCACGGTCCATGGAAACCACAAGGATGACCTTGTCTCCGATGGGAGCCCCAACTCTGCCATTCGCAACTGACAAAGTTCCCTTGATTAAATGCCCTCCAGCTCTCCAAGCGTCTTTAATACACGCTTTGCTCAAATCAAGATCATTTGACACAAGCCTTCGGTTGTTATGTCCCCACGTCTCATTTCACCCGAAAGCACCCCTGCTCCTTTCTCTGGTCGGGGGCAGGGCTTTTTAAGTTCGCCGTGCCCACTGTCAGGTCACGGGACATGAGACTCTTTGAACTTGGCCAACCACTCCCTTTCTGTGTTATTTGAAGGGATCTGGAGAAGGGACTTGGTTTCTGTTCACAACCAGGAGCCACGAAACTTCTGGTGGTTTCATCTCCCTGAATCAGGGTCATGGGGGCACCACGTGCCATGAGCCTGACCCGTCCACCTCACTGTGCCTGTCACCTCCTGCCCGATGGCGGGGGGGTCTGGGGATGACAGTACAATGGATTCCCCAGGTCACCCCCAGACCGTACAATAGATCCTCCAGGTCACTGCTGGTTACAAAATGTTGGCTTTACCATTCCTTCGCTCCTTCTGAACAGGCCACCTGGCGTACTTCTTTAAGGAATTCTTTCATCAGACCCTCCGTTACTCTGGAACATACTTTGTGAGGAAAGACAAGGTCAATTTTATTCTCCCTCCCTTCGTCATCAGTCTTCAGAGGAATGAGTGGGTATCTTAGCAACCTCCACGATTTTATTTTGTTTTGGAGTGTCCTTAGGAAAGAAAGCCTTTCGGTCAACGCCAGTCGCGTTCTCTTTGATGCAGAAATGGCGTCCCGCACCCCGTGTCCCTCTGACCCCGCCACGGGGCCCCGGGCGTCTTCTTTGGTTCCCGGCAGAGCCCCGTTCGCCAGGCTCGTTGGCAAAGCTCTTGCCTGGACTTCGCTATTTTCCAGAAAAGTCCTGATTCCCCCCAGCGGGAAATTGTGTTTAGAGAACATAATCCAAGTTCACGGGTGCTGGCGGCTCTCGGCTGTCCATGCCTCTGGGCATTTCTACTGGGAAATATGATAAACTATTCCTTTAAAGAGAAAAAAAAAAAACATTAGTTTATACTATTTCCCACTCAGGTTTAAGACTGCTGGGTCTTCTGCAGGTTCTTCCGTCTTCTGCCGGCACCGGCTTTCTGTCCTGTCAGAAGACGCGGTGACGTCGGTGTAATCACTACTTGTTTCTATCACGCAAAGTGCACACAAGATAGCTTCAAAGCAGCAGTATTGCTTCCAACAACAAGACTGTGACAGCAGTTCATTTGTACTTAGGATATGTTCCTCTAGGGACGTACAGTCAAAATACCGAATTTAGAGTCAATTATAATAATTATTTTTGTCTGTGTGTGCCACCAACTTGAAATATAGTTTATTGTAGGTTGTTCCAAATGACTCTAGTTTCATTTTCTCTTTAATTTAATCTTTAATAATTATTTAAAGATGTAATGGTTTCAAAATCAAATTTTTGGGTTTTTTTTTTTTTTGTATTTTAAAAGGGCATTTTCTTCAGTGTCTCTCTTTTCTCCCTCCTGGGCCCCTCCCCCCAAGTAACGACGTTAAATCATATTTGATTTATTGTTTCATTTGTTTTCTTCCATTTTTTTCCATTTCTACAGGAAAAATATAATGTTTTTAGAGCATTGTTCTGTTTCTTTTTTTTTTTTCTTTCAGGTTTTATTTTAATTTAATAATGTGTCTTGGGAAGAACTCCCTATTAGGATAGAGAATTGTTTCTTAATTCCTGGCATGGCCCTCTGTTGTGTGCCTATATGAAAGCTGACCCAGTAAGTCCCTACGATGGGCCTTTGGGATCATCCTGGCCTCTCACTGTTGTTAATAATAACTCACTGAATGAGGGGCGCCTGGGCGGCTCAGTGAGCGGGCGTCTGACTCTTGATTTCGGCTCAGGTCATGATCTCAGGGTCGTGAGATCAAGACCCACGTCAGGCTCTGTGCTCAGCCGGGAGTCTGCCTGAGATGCTCTCTCTTCCTCTGCCCTCACCCCACCAAAAATAAATAAAATCTTGAAAAAAAAAAATTCTCACTGCATAATTACAGGATAATCGTAAGAAAATGGCATGACCTGATTGGTGCTTTAAACTGTCATTCTGCCTGCAGAATGGTATCTCCACTGGGGATAAATCAGAAACAGGGAGTGCGGTTGGGAGGCTACTGCTTGGTCTGAGCAAGACGGCGGCTTCGGTCAGCCACCAACGGCTGGTGGCCATAGCGATGGGCGAACCGTCGGGCTGTGCTGACATTTCAGAGGAAGTGTCAATCACCGAATGGTTCAGTAGACAGAGCAACACCCAATTCGGTTCTCGCAGCCGAGGTCCCTCTCGGGCATCCACACCTGGTCATCTCAGTCCCTGGTCCTGGCTCCGGCCACACCTCAGGGCACGGCGTCCATTTCTTCTCTTTCCTCTGCGCTGGCCGGTCAGAGAAGGCCTGGCTGACGAAGGGAGAGACGCCCTTTGCCTACATTAGACGTGACTTCTCTGCTATTGAACAAAATGCTTTCCCTCTCGGTCTGTGGCAGCTGCCTTTGCTTTCACCTCCGGGTGAACAGCTCCCCAAGGACGCTGGGTGGACATGTGCCTTACATCTCCCGATGGACGAAGTCCACCCCAGAAGAAAGGGAGGCCTGGCCCAAGGGCCGCTGTCGTGTCGGCCATGGCGGACTTGGCCAGCTGGCCACCAGGCTCTGTGGTCCTTCCACGGTGCCGAGCTCTTGCTGGGGGGTAGCCAGCCCCCGCGCCCCTGGCAGCTGACAAAGGCCATGTGACCAGTTGTCACCAAGGTGTTGATCCTTGTGGCTGACAGTTCAAAAGCCTCTCCCCCTCCATCCCCTTCCTTTAGAGCTGACTGAAGGAAGGGGGGACTGGGGCCCTTGGGGACCCATCGTGAGCCACAGGCAGGAGGGCCTGGACCCTGCGACGTGTCCACCGCATGACACCCTGAAGTCTGGGGCTTTGTCTCTTAGACCAGCCTGTGTTACCCTTACCGAGGTACAAAGTGCTGCTCAGCACTGCAGTCCAGTGTGAACTCCTGATATTTTAAAAACCACTTTCTCTAAGGACAATTCCAGCACATCCCGGCCCACCGCTTCCTACCTGCGTGTTTAATGGGCGCTTCCCACGCCAGACTGCAGGCCAGGGCGGGCTCTCTCCCGCTCTTGCACGCAGCACGCACACCATAGCTACAGAGAAAACAAAAACAAAACAAAACCTGTATGCATGTAAGGGCTGACGCTTTAGAATAAGAAAATTTTCATAGATTATTTTTGAAGTAAGCAGATAGAAATAAAAATTCATCTAGGAAAAACAGGCAGATTAAAGCAGAATCGGAGATAGAAGGATGGTGTGAACACAAGTCCTAAGCCCCTGGTGGGATGAGCTGCCACCCCAAGAAGGAAGCTTCCAGCACACGGCATGGAAGCAGCCAGAAAACGGGCTCCCCGGGTGGGCCAGAGCTGGCCCTGAGAGAGTCAGGCGGTGTCGGCAGCCCTGGGGGCGGAGGGGACGCGGGTCTGCTAGGATCGCTCTGCTTCACGGGTGACGAGGGGACTCGGAGGCTGCAAGCCCAGGAGCGCAGAAGCCCGAGCCCGAGCGGCCGTGAGTCCCAGAGCTGCCCCCCGCGCCCCGCCGGCTCTTCCTGCCGCCGTGCCCACGTGGGTCAGCCCGGGGCGCCGCGCCCGCCTGATTCGCCCCGTCCCCCCCTGCTCTTCCATCCTGGCCGGAGCACAGTGCAGGCGTGGGACAGGGGCCCTGGGGAGGAAGAAGCCATGGTTTGCCCAGAGAGATTCTCCAGGTCTTGGCAGGAAGGCCATGGCCCCGTCCTGGGTTTCCACAAACATGCAGGCGCACAAACAGAAAACACACTGCTTTGGGCACCGAGAATAATGGAGCATTTGCTGTGTCCTGGCTCGGCAGCCCCGAGAGGTAGGTGCCGTTTGTGGTACCCTTGCACGGAAGGGGAACCGGAGCAAAAGCCAAGGCCTGGCCTGGGTGTCTGACCGGGGACTGACTTGCCGCAACCCCACGGTGGCTAACCGCCAGCTGCTTACTGCTCCAGACCTGGGACGTGGGATAGAACAAACCCAAAGCAACCGGAGCCCTGGATGACCTGACTGCTTTAGTCACGCACCTCTGGAGATGACTTAGGGCTTAGGCGTGAAGCACCAGCCCAGGCTTCTGCGACCGTCCTCGGCCAAGAGGGTTCCATGTGGGATCCACGCCCCCCTCCTGGAGAGCCACCAGCTCGATGCACCTGGCCTCCCTTCTAGAAGGGCACGTGCCCAGGACTGTGCACAGGGCAGTCCTCAAACTCTGCGTCTGCATCGTCCCTGGACAGAGCCCAGCAGCAGTCATGGCTGAGTCTGGGGCCAGGGTCACATTGCACGGCCCTCGGCCTCCGATGACCTCAGCTTCCCTGGCCACGTGGAGGGCCATGACTGAGCCAGAACTGGGACGGAGGAGAGCTCCTGAGACCGTGGAGAAGATGAGCAGCCCCCATCAAGGAGAACCCAAGGTCCGGAACTCTGGACACTTGGAACAGATCGTGTTCCCTGAAGCGGATGTGCTGTGTTCCGCGCTTGGTGGGTTTGCATGAGCTGTGCGCCGTCTGAACGAGCTCTTAGCACTCACACCCCCCTCTGACTGTCCCACTGCCCTGCCTCCACCCGCCTCCCCAAACTTACCAAACCCCTCACTCACCTGCCCTCCCCTCCCCGACCGAGCGTGCTCTGTTCTCCAGGATGCGCACACTCCGGGCTCTCAGACAAGGCACCTGGCCCCTCTTCCCGGCCCGTCAGCCTGGTGCCTGGCCCAGTCCAGAGCCCAGCTCTGCCTCACCTGCTTCAGGAAGCCTCTCCCAGCCCCTCTGGTCTGTTTCGGTGCGTCTGTTCCTAGGCCCCGTGTAGGAGAGGATCTAAGAAGCAGCTAGACCTCCACAGTCACGGTCGGCATTTCCAACCATCGTGTGCAGCGGGATGGAGAGGGACGGTCTCCCAGCCGTGTTTGCCAGAGGACACTGAGGTCTGGGAGGTCAGGGCCCCAGAGACACAGCTAGACAGTAGGTCACCTGGCATCCACGCACCTGGCTGGCGTGCGCTCCTGCTGGGAGGCAGGCCGGCAGAGAGCCGTGCCCCCGATCCCCGAGACGCCACCTTCAAGGAAAGAAAAACACCAGAACAAGTTTCCAGATGCTTCGAGGCCACGGGGTGTGGCAGGCAGGCGGCTCGCTGCTGACCCCGGGATGGTGATCCTCAAACATTTCACCGTCAAGAACAATTTCCTCTCTTAGTGGACCTGAGTGAGGGCCGGAAGAAGTTCTGTCCACTTGGGTTACACCTGCTGGTTTTCACCAAAGCAGAGATCAGCCCTGAAGAACACCTATGATGTTTGCTTATCGGTGAATTCAAAAATTGCAGTAAACCCACTCCATGTCTTAAAGAAACTGAGTTTTAATGAAAATGCAACACTTTCTGAAACAAAGAAAGAGTCTGGGACTCGTTTCACGTTTCTGCAAATCTCGGTGGTGTCAGCTGGGACGGAGACAGATGTGTTCACACCCGGGTAGGATGTTCTTCAGGGACGGAGATGGGAAACTCAGCCTTGTGTGGATACGTAATTGGAAACAGAAGAGTATTTTAATAAGTATTGTGGGTAACTGAATAATCTTTTTTTTTTTTTTGGATATTCTTATGATGCTACACCCGAGCTTCCCACGCGGTAGCGACGGGTGGCTTGGAAAATAAGGGCTCACCGAGTTATGCAGATCTTCCGAATACCGACGCATGGCCTCATCCACATAAAAATCCACATTCTCAAGTCACCACTTCTGTCGTCACAGAAGGTTTTAAATATCGGGAAGGTGTCCACTCTCAAGGGCAGACGGAAGTGTTCTGAAATTCGACCTTTGCTTCGATGCCTCCAATTGCATCCTGGGTCGTGGGCACCGTCACCGTTTGCCTTGACTCCCTGGGCTCCCTTCGCTCTTTCTGGAGAGACGTGTGCCGCATGCCCAGGTCTGCAGACCCACAGTGTGTGCGTCAGATGTGCTGTCCCTGAAAGAGGCGGCCGGTTTGGCCTGTGACTGTCACACCTGCTCTGCCCTGGGACCACCTCCCCGCTTCCGTGCACAGCCCAAGAGCCTTGGGTCGAATTCTCACTTTATCAGGAAAAAAAAAAAAAAGTTTAGAAAGATGTGTGCCCCAGGGAAAAGAGTTCATTAAAATTAGTATTTTTTTTAAAAGTTTTTACTGCTTCATCAAGGACATTCTTAGATAAAACTGCTGTTTTCCTGTCTGTCCATCTGTCCATCTGTCCGCCCACTCTCCTGACTGCCCAGGGCAGTGGTGCGGTGCAGGAGCAAACACAGCATTGGTGTGTCTGGGCACGTGGCCGGGACCGACGCCGACGGGTCAGCGGTGTCGCTGCTGCCCTGGGATTCGGACAGCAGTGCAAACCTCAACCCAGTGCAAAAGTCAAATACCTTCTCGGAAAGGTCCAGAAAATGGTTGTGAGCTCATGAACAGCCTGAAATTTTCTCTGGGGTCCCCCAGGGCGCAGGGCACACACTTTGAGAACCCCTGCCTTGCAGGATTTCAGAACGGGCGTGTGAGTAAGCCACAGACCTACAGAGTGGGAGCTCCCTCCAGTTCAGTGTGGCTCACTCAGCCCTGATGTGGGGCAGGGTTTGGGGCAACAGGCACGCTGCTGCCCTGACAGCCAGGACCTTGGGGCGGGGTGGCTGGGGGGCGGTGGACGGCACCAGTGCTCCCAGCCGGGTGGCCCGCACAGCCTCCGGCCCGCCAGCACCGCTGTGCCTCCGTCCTCCGTGTGCACACGCTACTGTTGTCTTTGGGGCCGTTGGACAAGAGGGGGAACGCGCGGGACGAGGCAGAGCCTGGCTAGACCGCGTCTCCCTCCGACCACCGCGGGAGCCTGAAAGCGGGCCGTGCGTTACGTGGGGAAGGCGCTGGGCCCACTCTGGGCGCTTATCGCCATCACCCGTTTCCGCATGGACGTGGGAAGACGGCTTGTTCTGCGGTTTTCCCCACGTGCGTCTTTTTCCACGCGCTCTCTGCGAACCACGAGCTCCACTTGGTCTAGGGCCAAACGGTAACTTGGCTGGAACAGAACGTGCTTCTCACACCTCCGTGTCTGGCGACACAACGTGAACTCAATTAAGCCGGTTTGAGGACGCCGCGCCACGTGTGTCTCATAACACGAAGGGCGCTAAACGAGAAAGCAATCAGTATAAATATGGAAAACGGACACACTCGTACACATCAGGTCACGGCCACAATTAAAAAGCCAGCGCCCGCCCCTCCTCCCCCCGTTTCCCGGCGATGCACCGCGGGGCCCCGCAGCCTGCATTGGGCGCTAATTAAAGCTGCACGATAACAGAATCAATACACTCCAGTCACCTCGCTGGGTCCGCAAGAGGAAGGGTACGGCCCTTGTGACAATGGTTAATTTTCTTTTTGGAGTTCAAAGGTATAGAGACCGGGGCCTTTTATCGATAAATTGTCAGACACCCAGCACACAGTAATTTCCACCGGCCCCCGCAGGCGAGGTGGGAACGGACGCGCAGATGCGGTACAATTAAATGCATTTTTCATCATCCATGAGCCCTGAAGGAGAAAAGGTGCTCGGGGCCTTAATGAGAGGCTCTTCCCGGCAGCCGTGTTCCCTCCGTCAGCACGGGCATGAAGATCCCCTGGGAAAATGCAGGACAAACGGGCTTCCTCAGGCCGTGGACATGGGTGCTGGGTGTCGCCGCAGCCCTCGGCGGAGCGGCCCCACCACTGACTCACCAACTGGTACTTGGTGAACTTGAGGTTTGCCCTCCATGCCTCCTCCCCGGTCGAGGCGGCCATGAGACCGGCTTCTTGCAGGCAGGTCCTCCAAGCCCGCCGGGCTGGGCCCCGGAATGCCCAAGGAATGGAAGTGTGGCCATCACCATGGTCCTCGTGGTTGTCACTCACACAATCATCCACAGTCAGAAGGAGCAGGCCTCCTCTGAACTTCACGGCTCCAGGACACAGTGGCTCCCCGGCTCTGAGATGAACCATGTGTCTGGCCGATGCACCTGTTCCGATCCCCCTGCCGCAAGGCTTTCGCCACCATCAGGAACCAACCTCTTATGAAAGACGTGGTATTAATCAGGGTGCAGGCTGGGAATCGATGGTAATTAAGCATGGTCCACACTGCTGTATTCATGGAGGGAGGAGGGCGAGCCCGCTGGCCACTGTGGTGGCCAGCAGCAAGGGAGGAGCTCCCCTTGCCATGGGGGGAGTCGCTGCGATCTAGGGCCCAAAGGCAAGGGCACAGGTGACTCAGAATGATGACCCACAGGGGGACACGGGCGTGCAGCCCGCTCCATTCCTCTGCTCCCCTGGATCGTCGCCGTCCTCGCCTCCCTTGAGCACCACCCCTGGCCCAGGCGCCAGTGACAGGAGTGCTGGTGTCATGTGTTCACAGGTCAGCCTCCAGAACACAGGGCAGGGCGGTGCTGGGGGGGGCAGGTGGGAAACGGGGGTACGTCCTCCCCTGCTGTGGCCCCACCCTGCCCTTGGAGCACACACTGGCAGGTGCACAGAAACTTCTCAGGCACGTCCTGGAGCATGTGCTGGGCCAGGGCATTCGTGGGATCCTGGGGCCAGCCTTCCATGTGCTTCTGCAGACCCCAGCTGTTCTGGAATGTTCCAGTAGGGGAGAAGGCTTCTTTTCACTGATTCCATCTCCTTTCCATGATGGGGTTCCAGGAAACACTGCTTTTCACTTACCTGGGGCAAATCAAGCCGGTAAAGCCTCCTTGACTCCCTCGGTGGGATGGCAGAGGGCCAGGGGTCAGGTGTGCGGAGCTCCCGCTGAGGAGACGCAGGTGCCCTGCCGTGATGACACCCTGTGTCTGCACAGAGGCCCGACGCTGGCGGTTATGCTCTAGGGGGACACGAGGACGAAGGGCAGAGAGGACGGGCCTGAGGACAAGCAGCGGCTTTGGGGGGGTGCTTGATGCACACCGTTGGCGGGAGCGCCTGTGTGCAGGGGTGTGACTCAACAACCGGGGTGCCGAGCAGCCACATCTGTGTGTGTGCGCATGTGTGTGTGGGTGTGCGGTTGTTGTGTGTGTGATTATGTGGTTGTGTGTATGCTTGTGTGGGTGGCTGTATATGCATGTGGCCATGTGTGCTGTTGTATGTGTGGTTGTGTGATTATGCATGTGCATGTGTGTGTGGTTATGTGTGTGCGTGTGTGTGTGGCTACTTGGTTGTGTGTGTGTGTGATTGTGTGGTTGTGTGCATGCTTGTGTGTGCGGTTGTGTGTGCACGTGGTCATGTGTGCAGTTGTATGTGTGGTTATGTGTGCGGTTGTGTGTGTGTGGTTACGTGTGTGGTTGTGTGTGCGGCTGTGAGTGTGATTGTGTGTGGTTATGTGTGTGCATGTGTGTGTGTGTGGCTACTTGGTTGTGTGTGTGCGATTGTGTGATTGTGTGTATGCTTGTGTGTGCGGTTGTATATGCAATGTGGTCATGTGTGCGGTTGTATGTGGGGTTATGTGTGTGGTTGTGTGTGTGGTTGTGCGGTTGTGTGTGTGCTTACATGTGTGGTTATGTGTGTGCTTGTGTGTGTACGTGACCCCTCCCAGGTATGCGTGACAGAATGCGTACCCAGGGAGTTTACCGTCCTGCCAGGGATGACCCGCGTGACTGGAGTCAGGTCAAGGCAGCTGAGCCATCAGGGTTCTGGAGGCCAGAACCCTTAAGTCAAGGTGTGGGCTCCCCTGGAGTGCCTGGAGAGTCCACCCCAGACCTCCAGCCTGGCCAGCAGTGGCGTCGGCCCTCCTTGGCTTGCGGACACAGCCCTCTGAGGCCTGTCTCCCTCTCCACAGTGGGTCCTCATCCTACAGGGATACCGGTCGTGGGGTTAGGATCCACGCTTGTGACCTCATCCTAACTTGACCACTAGGCAAAGCCCGTAGTACAAATAAGGTCACAGGCACAGATCCTTGAACACACTGGCCCTGGTGGGACGGAGTTGCATTTTAGGAAGAGAAAGCAAGTACCCAGCTCCGTGGTTCAGACACCAAGCTTGTGACCTGATTCTGCCCCCAGATCTGGATGACTTTGAAGAGTCCTGGGTTCTCTGAGTCCTCCTCATCTAATGGGCTCATTGTGCCCATCGGTGATGCTCCGGTGGGCACATAGACATGCCACAGGCTGGGTGAGGATAAGAGGCAGTCTTCAACTCTCCTCCCATCCACCATCTATGAGTTGGGTTGTGTCCCTCCAAAAGATATGTCCAAGTCGTAACCCAGGTTCCTGGGACTGTGATCCTATTTGGAAATAGGGTCCTTGCAGATGTGATCAGGTTGAGGTGGGGTCACCTTGGGGGGGGGGTCCTAAAGCCAATGACTGGGGTCCTGTGGCAGGGGGAGAGGAGCCACAGAGACAGAGGAAAGAGGTTGCAAGAAGTCACAGAGGAGAAGGCACGTGAAGACAGGGACAGAGTTGCAAGTGGTAGAGCCACAGATGGAGGGCCGTCGGGGCCACCAGAGGCTGGAAGAGGCCAGGACAGAGTCCCTCCAATTCCCTTGGAGAGAATCCTGCCCTGCCGACACCTTGACTCTGGGGTCCAAACCCTCAGAACGGGTGTTCTCAGTCACCCTGTGTATGACACTTCGCATGGCCACAATAGAAGACCCATGGCGTGACTTCCTCCGTGTGGGTGATGTAACATGGGGAGGTAGACTCACACGTACCAGCACTTACACTTGTGGTGCTCAGGTCTCAACACTCATCCCAGGCCTTTGTGTGCACACATGGGGGACAAGCTCACTAGCTCTTCGCAAAGGGCACCTACCCTGAACACTGTCCACACCGAATCAGGCATTTGGACAAGATACTGCCCCAAGCAGAGCCTGGCAACTCAAGGACACAAGGAATGTTGTCCTTCACCCACAGAACGGGACTTGGTGGGTATGGCAGGACCAGAAGATACCAAAACCTTTGTGCACGACTCCACAAAAAGAGGCCAGGTAAATATCCCATGCCGCCAGCCCAGCCTTGCACCAGGTCACGTGCATGCGTGAGGGTGGGAACCTGGCATTTTTGCTAATGGGCTGCGTGACCTTCAAGAGGATGTTTGAGCCCTCTGTGCTGAGGCTCTCCTAGTTACTCCCTATGATGTGCCCTTCCTCTTTCCCCTTCCTGTCCCATGGGAATGTTATGAGGACAAATGAGGTTGTCTCTGTATGAGCACCTGGAACACCAGAAAAGAAGATAGTACACAGAGGTCCAAGTTAATATACCTACTACTGGACGTAAAAGTTCTTTGTACCCTTAGCTGATAACTATAATTTGTTCCGCAGTATGTTAAAATGACAAGCTCTTGACGCCTGCTCCTAAAGCAGGAAATCCATGCCTTGTTCTTTTCCATGGGGTCAGGAAGCGGAGCAGCGGGGTCCGGCCACAGAAAGTGCAGAGGGTGGGCGTGTTCATGTAGAGGGAGAGCTGTCGGGGCACTGATCCCGACCGACCCACTCTGCAGGGCCGGATCAGATGCCCCATCCTGCGGGAAACCTTCCAGGCGCCGGGCACTCCCTCCGCCCCGAGGTGTGGTCAGGGGCATGTCCTCCCGCTCCGGGAGCTCCCTCTTTCTTCCCCGGTGTTTGTGCAGACAGCTCAGTTTTTGTCAGAGGAATAAAGGAACAGATAAAGCAAAGCTGGGAATTAGAGTCCTCCCTTGTGAGTCAGGAATATTTTTATGATGTAGGATTCACGGGCCGCAGGACCACCGTGCAGCAGCCGCCCACAAGCCAGGCTGCATGTTGGGCCCAAGACCCAGAGGGAGATAAAACACAGCCCTCGCCTTTGAAGGACTCTGTCTGGCTGGCTATGTAGACGATCAGACAGAATCAGTTACTGGCAGCATGACAAAAATGTGGGGTTGGGAAGACGTAGCTTACACACACAGTGACAAACAGCCTCTGGCTGGACAAGGCAGATGCCACCCAGACCACTAGGTCCCAGGCTTCTAGGTGCCAGGGACATGCTATCTAAAAGGACATGTCCACGGGAACACAGGGCCCAACAGAAAAAGGCAGGCCCAGGAGGGCTGCTGGGGGTCCAACCACAGGGCCCAGGAGCCGGCAGCCTGGCCTTGTCCTCAGCCGTGTGGCGTGGAAGGCCACCCAGTGTGCGCACCTGTCACCCTACGTCGGTTGGCGACCCTTCTCAGCATCACATTGGCCCTGCAGTCACTTAACCTGGCGTGTGAGTGGGTCGTCCACAGAGGATGGGCTGTTCTGTGCTGCTTTTCAGCCATATGGGGTTCGTCTTGTGAGTCCGACCCTGAGGGGCTAGTCTTCTGAGACCATAGCCACGGAGTTTAGTAAAAACAGAGCACGCGCATGGTGTCCCGCTGCCTTTGTCCATGGCGATCTCAATACCCTTTTCTTGGACTTGTAATTCCCTTGCAATCTCCCAAGTGGAGCTTCAGAGAAGTGGCTGGAGTTGGCCTGGCACGTGACCCATCCTGACCATCCTGCTTGGGGAGCCATGAGATGTCAAGCTACGGGTCCTCTGACTTTATGTCCTGTGCCTGATCCTTGGGCCCACGCTGAGCCAGCACGCTTCTGAGGAAACATGGAAATGGAATAGAGGCCTCCTGCTTACGCGTCTTTCTTCCCTCCCCTTTTCTTCTCCCAGACTACTCAAGTCCTGTCTTACCTCCCCAGCTCCAAGTGCTTAGCTCCAGGTGCCGCGGTGACCCTTGTTGTGTCCCTGACTCCTTGCACCTGTCGCCCAGAGTGGACTCATTCCCCAGTTTCTTGCTCTCCCTCACTCTGCAGTGACCTTCACTGTTGCGATAGCTATCGCCGTCATTCCTCCGTCACAAACGACTGACAATGATGCCACTTGACACATGCCGTTCTGATACTTACGATTATACTGCAAAATATGTATGTTGACTCCCATTCTACAGGTGAAGGCGCTGAGGGTTAGGAGGGAGGATGAGGATTTTCAAGGGCCACTTGAGCTGGAGTTTGAAACCAGCTTCATCAGGAATAAAGCCCATAGACCTTGTACTATGCAATGAGGCTCCCCTTACATTCATTCATTCGATCAACAAAAAATTATGATTAATCTGAGAAGAAAGCCAAGTCTGGGCCTGGCTTTCATGAAGTCAACAGAATAATGAGTCTCTCTTGTAACTGATCATTTATTTCTCTATTTCCCCACCTCCCATTAGATGGCTTTCCAAGGCAGAATCAATAAATTTGTATTCCCAAATACACTAGCCTGATACAAAAGAGTTCTAAGTAAATCTTGGGTGGGTGGATAGATGGATGGATGGACAAATGGATACATGAATGGAGAAGTAGATCGATATTTGGGTGGATGGGTAGAAGGCTGAGTGGATGGATGGATGGATGGATGAATAGTTGGGTGGATGGATGGTTGGATGGTTGGATAGATGAGTGAATGAATCTGGAAGCTGGAAGAGAACCTAGTGGGCTTTTGGTCCAATCTTCGGGGTGCTGTATTTGTTCTGCTGGCTATTTAGCCCTTTTTGAGCACCTCCAGGGACGGGGAACTAACTACTCTTCAAGGAAGTTTATTCCATGGTGGAGAAGTACCAGCTGTAGGAAAGCTATTTTTTAAGACCTGGATTTTGGGCAGAAGATGGTGCACAGAATGCACGTCTGGTTTCTGTATGACTTATACTTACTCCTGGACTCCAGATTTAGTATGTAAACTCAGCAAAAGGAGTCCTTCTTGGTTCCACAGGAGACCCCTATCTGCCCAGCTCCCATACTCCCTCTGATCATAGAAAAGTCCAGAGTTTCAAGAAGCCTCGGTTTTCTACCCCATGGTAGCTCAATGCTCATGAAAGCAGTTGTAGCCAAGCTCAGGTGGGTCAGCTGAAGATACAAAAACATGAAGGTTGGTTATAATACATCACCATCCAGTCCCCATGACCTGGTGGGCATCCACGTGTCCACCCTGCCCAGTATGCAGGCTCCGCTAAGACTCCCTTCCTTTTCTAAAGCCTCCCTATCCCTACCCCTTCCCAAGGACACACCTGTAGTCCATTTCCCTCTTCATGGCACCCACAGCAGGAGGCCAGGAAAAGAGTTGCCTGATTCAGCAAATAAAAACACAGAGTGCCCTGTATAGGTCGAGGTCAAATTTATGCTAAAACTTTATTCATGTTTACCTGAAATCCAAATTTAACTGGATGTCTTGTATTCACCTGGGAGCCCCATACTGGGAGCACGTGAGGTCCTCTCTAACAGGAATGCCCAGAGCACCAGGAGGCACAGGGCCTAGAACACATCCCTCCAGTTGTCAGACATTTAAAATTCCTCCTCTGCTTTGCAAAGAATGAAGAAGAAAACACAATGTAGCAGAGCACAAAGCACAGGGCAGGATGGCAAGTTCGCATTGGCTGCATGTTTTCTGTGGGTGAGGTTCTGGGTTGCAGGTCTGTCTGTGAAAGAGTGCGCGCTGCCCATCATCACTGTGACCCCTGTGCCTTCCCGGTAGAACAAAATCCACTACCACAGCCCTGGGGCGTTCTCCCAGCTCATTTATCTCATGGAAGGAAGAGCGGGTCCCCATGTCCTGAGAGCAGGGACCCTTGCCTTTGCAGAGCACACGCATAGCACGTGTGTGCAGAGAGGCTGTCCTCCTCACCTTCAAGGAGAAGCTTGCCCCTGGCTAGCAGTGCTGGCTGGGTGAGGGTCTAACCCCAGGCCACAGTTCTATAATATGCACTTGCCTGAGCACGAAGTAGGCCAGCCATCCCTAGGAATCCTGCCAGCTGCCCTCACACCAGCTCCCTGGTCTGCCCTGGCCATCACCCGATCAGGTCCAAAGTGTCTCCAACTCTGGGGTCCCCAGTACCACACGATCCAGCTCTAATTCCTTCACTTTCCGAATGTGGCCTCAGCCTCCTTTCCAACCTGTCTCAGCTTCAGTTTGCTGTCCTGCCCCAGACATCACTCTCTGGCCAAGCTGCTTTGGGGAACCAGGCAGCATATTGTCACCAATCTGAGTGGGGACACAGCCAGACATCTCTGACAAATCTGGGCTGCCGGGTGATCTGATTAGGCAAGATGGACGGCCTCGGCAGGGCCGGCACACAGGCCCAGGTCTCTGGCTGGCCCCCGGCTCTCTGCTGACCACCTCCCCCTTCTGCTGCATCCTGGCTGCTGTGGCCCCAGTGCCAGCGCCGGGGTAACTGGGAAGTGTAGCAGACGCCGGGAGGGACGGTCGGCCCTCAGCCAAGAAGCCGGGCCTGCGCCTCCTCCCTTCCTCAATGGAGCCCAAAGAACGTGTTAGTTTTTAGAGGAGCCGGAAAGCACCTAGGGGAGCCCGCAAATGAAGGAACTAGGAGCAGACCTGCATGGCCCCAGGGAGGCCGGCCCACGGGTGTGGCCGGAACGGATCTCGGAGGTAGCCGGCCGGGACGGCAAGCCGGCTCCGCTGCCTGACAGCCACGCGGCTGCAGAAAAGCCTCCTCTGAGCTTCAGTGCCTTCACCTGCGAAATGGGGCGTATTACTCTGCCCTAAATACTGTAGTTGGTGATGACCTAAGTAGAGTGTCCGGGGGACGCAGGGAACACCCCAGGGTGTGGATGGCAAGTGTGAGGCTGGAACACAGGCCTGAGTTTGCATAAACGGTTGACTTGGGGGTCCCTTTTTAAATGTCAAATTGCCAAATGTGTTTCCCGCGCCTGTCTGTGACCCTCCCTGCCCGAGACGGTGAAGATCCAGAGACCAGCCTGGGAGCGGGTTGTAAGGACGCTGTCCCCCACCCAGGGCAGGCAGTAGAGGGAGCCTTGTGCACGAGTGTGCACACGCACACCCACTCACACATGGGCACACGTCCATATAAACTTCAAATACGCTTGTATGTATTATTCAACCTTTAATAAGCGCTATGTTCTACATGGACCATGATTTTTTTTAAATGCCAGTGATAGAGTTGGCCCTGGCACTGGTGCACTCATCCCATGGGTTTGTCCTGAGCCGACATTCAGGACAGTGGGGACCGTCCAGGCCTCACTGCCCCACCGCCGCGCTGGCTGACGTCTGAGCAGCAGATCTGAAAGACACAGCACCGTGTAGCGAGTGCGATTCTGTGTTCTTTGTGGCCACCTGAAGTTTCCTTTTGCGTTTAAAATCCAAAGCAGGGAAGTAGCCTGCAAATGGCATACTTTTTTTTTTTTTTTTTTTGGTACCTGCAAATTTTATTTTTCCCATAAACTATTTTATTGAGTTTGGAAATCTTTAAAATGGAAATGCATTCTTTTAAAATCATGAATCACTTTAGAACTAAAGAATGGATCAAGATAATCACAAGGTTATGACTGAAAATAATTCCGAATTTGCAGAGGGGACAGTGAAAACGATGCCTTCTGGGGTCATTCTGTCGGGCCAGCTGGTGAGTGAGCTTCAGCGAGGGGCCCGGGGCCATGCAGGACGATGTCCACTTGCAAAGACCGACCAGCCATTTGTGTCATGAGAGACGCACCTGATATCCATAGTCTCCACTGGACCTTCAAAAGGTGTGTTCTCTCGAAATAGATGGGAAAACCATGAAATTCGTGGTGGAGCTTGGACTTGTACCAGGGAGCCAAGCTGAGGTCACCTGCCTCCAGGCCTGTACCTGAGGCAGGCCAGACACAAGCTGAGCCCCTGAGTGTTCACAGGGACAGAACATCTATGTGCTGTGTGGGAGCCACGGTCAGGACTTGCAGGGTCCTGAACACGGCCCAACAGCACCAGGCTGACTTTTGGAAGGGAGATAGGGTTTAAGCTAGGGTTGCCAAATTAAAAACAGGTTGAACAGTTAAATTTGAATTCCACTGAAACAATGAACATGTTTCCATATAACTTTGTCCCAGGCAATATCGGGGACATCATATTGGACTGAATTAGGAGTTATTCCAAAATTTGTATATTGAAACCCTCACCGCCCGTGTGACTGAATGTGGAGATGAGGCCTCTAATAGAGTCATTCAAGTTAGATGAGACCGTGAAGGTAGGCCTTGATCCCACAGGACTCATGTCCTTCTAAGAGGAGACTCCGGAGCTCGCAATCTCTCTGTGCTTGCACAAGGACAAGGTCATGTGAGGACAGCAAGATGGTAGCTGGCCATAAGCCAAGAGAATTAAACCTACCGTGCCAGCACCCTGGATTTGGGCCTCCAGCCTCAGAGCTGTAGGACCATATATGGTTTTCTATTTTCTGGGTCTCTGGTGCTCTCACAGCATTCCAAGCCATCTAGACAGCTGGTCAGTGTTGAGGGCCCAGAATGACGTGCATACCCTTGGAGGAGCCAGCCAGGTCTGTCCTCGCTTAGATACTTTGCGCTCATTTCCAGGCAAAGCATGCTCCCTTTTTAACAGGATACAGGTCATTGATGTCCCTTAACATGAATGCACCCTAGCCAGCAGCAAGAAGACTAGATGGGACAGCATAGTGGCTGAACGTGACCGCTCCAAGATATCCACATCCCAGCCCCAAAGCCTCTAGATGTGACTTTATTTGGAAAGGAAGGTCTTTGTCAATACAATTAAGTTAAAGATCTTGAGAGGACATCATCTTGGATCAGGGTGGCCCCAAATTCAGTGACAAGTGTCCCTATAGGAAGAGGAGAGGGAGGTCAGACACACAGGGAGAGGCTATGAGAGATACTAGAGTGACATACCCACAAACCTAGGAGACACCAGGAGCTAAAAGAGACAGGAGAGACCATCCCCTGGAGCCTCGATTGTCAACTTTTGGCCTCCAGGACTATGAGAATAAGACACCTGGTGTTTTAGGCCTCCAAGCTTGCAGGAATTTTGTTACAGCAGCTGCAAGAAGCTCATACTGATGGCAGCCACAGACCTGTGGGCATTTGCATGTTCTCTCTAGATGGAAAGAAGAGGGTGACCCTGCTATAGTGTTACGGCTGCTCAGCAAAAAGAAAAGAGATGAGGAGGAGATGGGGAATGACGGGCAGTCCTAGAAAGAGGTGCCTGCAAAGGACAGTCACGTTTTGCTCCTGCTCAGCCCAAAACTGTCATGCCTTGAATGAACACTTTCTTGCTATTCCAGAAAATACTCCAACATGTACGGAAAGAATCACATTTTCAATGAGCTGGAGGTTGAGGCTCCTGTTCCAGATGATTAATAAGTCTTTATTTGCCTCCCAGAGTTGGAGTGTATGTAGTTTTGGAAATGGCTTCATATTTTATGTACCATCTGCTACATTTTTAATAGTGGACAGATCAAGTTGGCAGCTAAACTGGAGAGGTGAGGGACCCAGAGGAGGGAACTGGGGCACTCTGGTGCTCAAAAGTAGGGGACAGTCGCTGGTGACATGAGCCCAAGTACTCTGCATCTGGGAGTGGAGACCTCCCTCCTGGCAGTTTCCCAGCCCTCCCAGGAGCTGGGCATGCATCCCAGGTGGGGGCGGCCTGCTCAGGCTTTTGGACTGATAATCAAACTCCACATGCACAGTCAAATTACTTCAGATAGATGTTAGGATGATTGCGGATTTTCAAATTCTTTCCTTCTGTGGGTAGGAAATACAGCTCTAGTATTAATCTGAAGAAATGTAAGCTTTGGCCTGTATGTTCTGTTTTCCCCTATAACAAATTCTAAAGGACACCTGGGCATATTTGACCCATCACTCAGTGTTTCATGCCCAAACACCCGGAGCCGAGCCCTATGTTACACGTACAGGTAAACAGCATGGAACCCTCCCTCCCACAGTGCCCAGTACCCCCAGTGACTGGTTGGGGTGACCAGGGCACCACCCACGTCAACTTGCCACCATAGGAGAACCCTATGCATAGAAGCTCTGACCATGTCAGGTGTTTGCAAATGTAGCCTGTCACATGGGGCTATTCCCAGGATCAGGGGGAGTGGCCTCTGTGAGCAGTTCCATCAGCCTAAAGATGGGACCAAGAGCTTCCCGTGGGGTGACCAGCAGAGGGTATGGATGCAGGACTGGCCAGGGCATGTGGAGGGCGTACAGAGGGCGTGCCGTGGTGACGTGAGGAGATAGGGGGCAGACACAGAGCCCATCACTCGTATAAAGTCATTAGAGTGAATTTTCTCATCCAGTTATGCAGTTAACACTCGGTGAGACCTCAGAGAAAATTAATTAACCTTTGTTCTTTGATCTTCTCTTTAGCAATGGGGGGAATGCCCTCATTTTCAAATGCCCTCTTTTTCTTTAGAAATTTGTGAGGCTCAAGGACCCCATGGCTCTCTAAATCAATGGATGGCATCGAGAGCAACATGAGACAAAGTTCTGGGCCCTGAGATTTCCAGATGTCAAGGAGACTCCAGCACAGTCTGCATCCGTGGGGCTGGGAGCAAGATGGGGCACAGGTGTGGGCCTCCCACTCAGCCAAGGCGTGCCTGCCTCCACTGGTCGTGCTCACCCTACCTGTGCCCCAGCTGTTGGGCCAGGTGAGCTGCGTCTGCAGCCTCATTCTGTTCCATCCACTGCAGACATGATGCTTATGCTTTCTCTGCTGCCTTCCAAGCTCGAGAAGTGCTTTCCTTTATGTGGCCACCATTCACATCTCTTTGGGGCCCAGCATCTACCTACCCCACCTTTCCTGAGCACCTAGCATGTGCCTGAGTCCGGAGCAGGGCTGGCTCTGACACCTTGGACAGCTCCCGTCCACCTCTCAGGATCTCCTTATCACCTGCAAAGGGAGGATCCTGACAGCCCCCACCCCAGAGGTACTTGAATGAGGAAGGCTTCATCCCCTCCTTGCCCTGCACACCAGCTCCTGCCCGACGTCAGCAGCGCAGTCTGCGATCTGCCTGTGCTTCTTCCTCACCCCTGGGTGGTTCCCAAACCCCTGTGGTTGTTCTGCTCTGTCTCACTTCAAACCTCTCTCAACCACCTTCTTCCCGTAAACTCAAAAATGGGATGCAGGTCTGTAAACGGAGTAGGGACTGGAAATTGGGAAGGGATCATCATTTTCCAGTATGGTGGCTGAGAAAGCCGTCCATCTATGGTTTACAACACTTGAATTTTTTTTTTTTAATGGTAGATGTAAGTAGTGCCTGGCCAACTGTGCAGACCTCACCTCCAGAAGCACAGAGACCCATGGGTCCCCATAGTCAACACCAGTGGTCAAGCTGGCCCCTCTGCCCAGGACAGTGGTTATATCCACTTTGCCTCTGAGGTCTCAGTGCCCCGCCTGCTCATGCTGCTCTGAATCCTGTGGTCCCCAGTCATACCTGGTGGTGTCTCCAGCAGCCAGCCCTGTTTGAGAGGACAGACACCACCCGGCTTTTAGAAGGCTGTCCCCACCCTCTCCTCCACACCCTCCTTAGCCTCTGGCCCTTGCTCTTTTCTCACAGGGGAACTCTGAGGCAGACCCTCCTTAGGAACACCCATCCCTTTCCCAAGCTTCCCAGGGCCTCCCCAACGGAGTGTGAAGTCCAGCCTCAGAGGCCTGCACTACAAGCCTGAATTCCAAGTCCTGGATGAGCACCCATGGTGACTCACTCTCCCCTCCCCAGCCTTGTCTTCTGCCTCCCCTGCCTTAGTACCCATCAGTCACCTGAGTTAGCCAGGCTCTGCCATGTTCTCCCGGCAAGGGGAGGCAAAGAGGAGGGGCTTCCTTGCTAAAACCCGGAGGCTCGGGGGTTCTGGGGCCCATCCAGACATACCCTCATGCAGGGTCTCGGGATCCCAAGCTCTCCCATCAGGGCTCTCCCATCGTGGTAGGGGGCCTGCCAAGTCCCACCCACCCTGCGGCCAAGGGAGCCTGATATGTGCAGAGATGTGCAAAGCAAGCAACTTTCTTAGTCTGCTTAGGGTTGGTAGATGGCATTTGTGAAGACGGTTTCTTTTTCCCGGGCTTCCAGCGAAACTCATGTAACGCAGCCAGGTGGCTGAGGCACTGGGGGCAGTGACAATTTCAAGTAGAGTGAAGTAAGAGAGTCCCTGGTACCTGATTCTGCCAAAGCCAAGGCTGTCAGCTTCCCTCCCATCACACGAATGTATCGTGTGTGCTGTGTGTACATATGACTGTGCATGCATGCATAAGTCTATGCCTGTGTATGTGTGTATGCGCATGTGTGTACACATGAGTGTGCACATGCATGAGTGTGTGCCTGTGTGAGCGCATGTCTGTGTACATACACATGTGCTTGCGTGCATGTATGAGTGCAGGTGTGTGTTCGTGTGTGCACGTGAGTTTCTCTTTCCCAGTTCCGGCATCACACTTACACTGGCCTCGTACCATGACCCGGAGCCTCTCTCCTGCGTGTGGGGAACGCGTGTGCTGTCGCACTTGGGTGACTGACTCCCAAGAGAGGCGGGAGGAAAGGACGCTCGAGTCTGGTTGATCCGACTAAACAGAGGCTGCCCCGCGCCTGCGTCGGCTGCCATGCGTTGGGCCGGTCTGATGGCAGTTCCCCGCAGGCGGAGAGCAGACCTGGAGACCAGGCAGGCATACCTGCCGCCAGACGAGGGAGGGGAGAGCACGCCTCCACCCTAAAAAACAAATGTGTGGCTGTGCACCTTCTTTGTAAACAATTTCATTCTCCCCGGTAGTCAGCGACGTGCACCTCATGTAACCGCAAAGGCAGGCATCTTTCCCCGTGAGAACAGGATTCAAACTCAAGGGGTGATCGGGAAGGACCCCGAGCTCTGCTGTCCAGCTGCACCCATGGGAAGAAGTGAGGACGGTGCACCAGGCAGCACATCCCACTTGCCCCACGAGCTCCCCAGGTCCCGGAAGTGGGGGCACAGGAGGGACGAGCTAGAGAGACTTCAGGGGACAAGACTGGGGGTCGAAGGGGGACTGAATTTCCCGCGCATGGCATGGAGCCCCCCGTGGTCTCTTCCGCAGCGCCCCACCCCGCAGGGAGGCTCTGGGCCAGGCCTCTTGCCCCTCACCTACAGGTGCCACCTTTCACACCAAGGACTGTCCTTTTCCCAAATAGGAGAGAAGGAAACGTAAGGACAGAACTTTCCCTGCCCTCAGAACCCCCGGCGCCAGCACTGCGGGTCTCCGTCAGAACCCGTGACCGGACGAGCTCATCATTCTTGTTTCTCGCACTTGGTAGACACGGCTCCAGACTGTTCTCCTGAGCACAGTTAAATGTTTCCAGACTCCATAGCCATTAAAGTCCCAGCGAGCTCTGGCTTTCTGGGTTTCCAGAGACACGTTGGTGGCGCTTTCTGTCCTCCTCTGTGATTCATAAAGCCTCCCGGAGGCTGAGTGCGATTCAACTAATCCATCGCCTGAGAGAAGTAGAAATGAGTCTCGACATGGGGCGGGACGACAGGGTGGGTGTGTGTGAGTCACTCTCTAAGGAAGGGCTCTCTGTGTGTACACGGGTGCTCGCGTGCACACGAGTGCACATGTGTATGTTGGGCAGGGGGAAGTCTGACAACAAGGAGAGCTCGAGCGGAGGCAGAGGCCCGCGCTCCGTAGAGCTCCGCACCTGCTCTGGGCTGGCCGGGTCCCCGCGGGACGGCCCCCACCGCCGCCGCCATGGCCACGTGGGCAGAAGCGTGTCTAAGCTTCCAGGCAGAGGATGAACACAGCACATTCTAAGAACCTGAACTTACAATAAATGGGGGGGAGAGAGGAGGCTCCCCCTACCCCAAATCTGGCTGTGTGTGCACGGGCGTGATTTTGTGAATAACGGGTAGCGGTTCTTCCTTATTCCGTCCTCCGACTCAGGAAGCACCACGAGCAGCCTCTCTGCGCACACTCCTTCTCAGGCCTCAGGACGGGAGAGGAGCACGACACAGCCGCGCCCTCAGGGGGCTCAGGGGGAAGGCCTGGGGGTGGCGGGGGTGTGGGCAATAAACACCAAGAGGTGTGGCAGAACCTTCCACGGGGAGGACTGTCCGCAGCCAGGGCCCGGGGCCAGCAGGTGTGCGTGCCAGGAAGAGGCCGGGAGCGGGCTGAGGGTGGCAGGCGGGTGGCGGCAGGACTGACAAGCATGACGAGTGTGTCTCGTGGCCGCAGCTCTTCCCTCTGCAGAGCCTCTCCTGGAACCTGCGAGGGGAGCGTGAGCACCCCACCTCCACCGCCGTGGGCACTGGGTCTTCTCTGAGCTCACACGCCCATAAGAGGAGATCCGGGGTCCCAACTCTGGCCCCGTGACCCCCATCCCTTCGGCAAGACCTTCCCTGATGAGAGCGAAACGCTCCTCTGGCCTTCACTGGGGCCTGGGTCCTTCCTCTGGTCTGCAGGAGTCCCAGGCTGGGGTGGGCTCAGGACTCCCGGACGGGGGAGTGGGGGGGGTTCTCCCTACTGGAGCTTAGACCCCGCAGGTCTCACCTCCCAGAGGAGGCCAGGCGGCTGGTCCACAGCCCACATCCGCGTAGCCTGGTGTAGAGGAAGTGGGCCTCCCAAGGGTGGGGCTCCGGTCACAGAAGACACACCCCCCCCCACACTCCTTTGGCCACAGAGGCCGCCTGGGGAGTCTCCAGGGACTCAGAGACCCGTCCTCCTGGGCTTAAGCTCGAGGTGAGCCCTGCCTGCCTTGGGGGTCTGCTGCCTGCTGCTAGGGTTGCAGGCCGCAGGCTGCCTGGCTTCCCGCTGCCACCTGAGGGTCCCCTCCACACAGGGGACTTGCTTTGTATGGAAAACCCTTCCTGGGGCTCGGTCCCGGGGCACAGGGAAGGGGGAGCACTTGGCCCCGGGCTCCACGGCTGCCCCTGCGCGAGACCCTCCACAACCCCGGGCCCGGCCCCCGCCAGCCTGCGTCTCCCCAGGAGGCTTCTGCCCAGCCAGCTTCTCTGGGGCGTCCTTCAGAGGACGTCTTCCCCGCCCCCCCGCACCGATTTTGAGGGTTTTCTTTACTCTTTCTTCAGCAATCAGACTCCTCCTCCTTCTTTTTCCCAGAAACCTCGAAGTGGTCTGTCTGCTCCTGGTTTTTATTTGTTGGTGACCCAATTATGTCACGGACGTCTCTCGTCTGTCTCTCTGTCTGCATCTTCCCGGGGCCAGAGGAAGGGGGCAGGGAGGGGAGCGTCTGGCCTCTCGGTCTGGACGCAGCGCCTTCCGCGTCCTGCTCCGCGGCCGGGACGCTGCCCCGCACCCCAGCGTCCGGCCCGGGCCTCCCTCCTTCTCCACTCCGCAGGCCACTTGGGGGGTGGGGGCAGCTTCTCAGCGGGGCGGTGACAGCTCCCGGTGCTGCTCCAAAGTCCCGGGATGCCCCAGTCCCGCGGGGCCACGTGTCTCCCACCCGCTGATACGGACTCCGGCAGACATCTCAACTCAACAGGCTCAGAACTGCCACCCCTCCCTCAGCCCTTACCCCGTCCCCAGCGTCTCGGAATGGTGCCACCGTCCCCAGGGGCCTCAGGACGCACCTCTACGCCTCTCTCCTCACCAAGCACTGTCACTTTGTCACTCTGACCTAAGTGTCCCTGAAGAACCATCTCCTCCCCTCCCTGCCCATGACCTGGCGCCGGGCCTCTTTCCCGGACCCACGTCACATCCCCCTCGGGTGCCCCCCAGACAAACGGGACCCTCCCGCTGCCGGCTGGTCAGCACCGGGCTGTGCCCTGGGGCTGCGGCCTCCCCCTGTCCCGCAGCCCTTCCGTTCGTCGGCTCCCGAGGTCCCCGACGTGAGCTCCCCTCCTCCTCCACCTGAGCGCGGGCCACGCCCGTTTTCCGGACGTTTCCTTCCGGACCTTTGCCTCTGCCTCCCCCTCCTGGGCTCGCAGCGGGTTCTTCCTGGCCCCGGGGCCCCTCCTGCGTGCGGCCTCCATGTGCTGTCCTTGGGGAAACCGGGGAAACCAAGGCTGCCCGGCCCTGCTGGTCACACTCCGCACGTGCGTCCCCCGCTGGACCCCCCAGAGGCTGCAGGGGAACGAGGCCCTTCACGCAGACCTCGACCCCCCCACCCTACTGTGTCTGCTGCCCTCTCCCTGCACGCGTCCCCTTCCCTCCCCACTGTCCATCTATCCGTCCCTCTAATTCCAAGCTTCCCACCCAGCAGAGCCTGCATGGCCGTCTCACCATCCGCAGGGCATAAACGAGATGTGGGTGTCTCTGTGGGGTTGCAGGCCCTGACATGGGGAGGAAGGGTGACCTTTGTCCGGGCTCCCCTGTAGCAGGTACTTGCGGGTGGGGCGGGATTTGACCACAGCACAACCCAGTCCCCTGAAATGCTTCCCCCATGCAGCCCCCGCCCGCACGCTCTCCCTGAACCTTCTGAATGATGAATGACCACCTCGCCTCCTCTCCCCGTCCTCTAACAAGGGCTGCGTGGCTGTTAGCAGGAGCGCGTTACTTTCGGAAGAACCCGTGCTGGAGGCTAACGGTTTGAGCACAGATTGTGGCTCTGAGGACAAGTCGGGGAGCCGGGCTCTACTGCCCCAGGGGGCGAGGTTTGCACGCATGTTCTTCCTGGAGCTCTGAGGACAGGGAGGTGCAGCCCACGGAGGGCTCTAACCGGAAGCTCTGCACCCATTAGGCTCCCAGTGTGTGCAGGTTTGCAGCACAGCCAGCCACAGAGCACCTGCTCAGCCCCCTAGACGCCAGTCCACAGGTGAGGGAGGACGGACTCTCACCTGGCTGGGCTCGCCTCCTGCCGGAATGACAGGTGTCTTTGGCGTCCTGTGTCCCCCGCCTTCACAAAGCCCTCCCTCGCTCAAGAAAAGACTCTAAATGCTGAGTCAGAAGCAGCACCCTCCCTCCCAGGGCAGGATTTGAAAATAATCCCCCGTTTAGCCAGAGTATATTTTCTTCATTCATTAATCTCTAGGCCGTAAGGAAATGGCCAAGACCTACCTTCCCTGTGTTATGAAGTCATGTTCAGTATTTATTTTAAGGAACAATATTGCATTTGAAAGGGCCAGTAATTCTGGTCAGGCCGGGAACGGGACGGTCTCATCTGGGACGCTCTGAACAATCACTCTTATTACATCATGCTTAGACCTGGTGTTTGCTGTATCCTAGTGAGAAAAAGAGGAAGAACATCTTGGGTTCTGGCCGCATTCCCAACGTCTAGGCCTGTCTCCTGCGCCAGGAAGCTTCCCTCCACCTTCACCAAAGCTCGGAGGCTGCAGCCGTTGCCTCCGAGCTGGAGGACGGGGCATTCTGCTGAAACTGGCAGCTGCCCCCTGAGCGAGAGGCCTTCCTTCCGCGGGTACGGCCCGCGGTCCCTCTGTCGGGATGAGCCTCCCTCTCACACGCACGTGCACACACGCTTCCAACGTCTCCCACAAAGTGATGCCAGGAGAGGTCCACGTAAGGTGAGTGGATCAGGAACGCACCCCTGGATGCCGAGCCTGCTGTCCTCCCCAGGGCTTTACAAGCAAAGAAATGAAATAAGCAGAAAAGCAGAATGAATGCCGAGGTGCTCCTCTCGAGCCAACCACGGGAGACGGAGCTCCGCACCCCCGCTCTGCCCGTGGAGTAGCTCAGAGCCTTGGAAGCTAGGCTGATTTTAACGGCAGGGGAAGGCTTCTGAAGCCGCGAGTCCGCTGGAGAACCGCACGTGGAGGTGTGTGTCTGCGGCAGTCATGTCCGCTGCCCCGCGTGGCCGCTGCATGGGTCCACCGACCCCGCGACGGGGGCCCTGGGCGTCCTCACAGCCGACGTCGCAGAGAGCGGGGTGGGCGCGCCACCTTCTCTCCGCCCAGCCCCGCAGCGCTCAGGGCCGCCTCCTTGCTGGCGTTCTGCCCTGGGGCGCTTCCTCCGCAGCCGCGGTAAATAAATATTCACGATGTCGCGCGTTCCCGTTTCTGAAACCGTTTCGTGCTCTCTCGGGGTAATGAACGTGGGTTTTCTGTACATTTACCCCTTTCTCCGTTTTTGCGCAATTCCTGCTCGCTCCCGGCTTTGCTCCCTTCCCGTTTCACGCTCAATGGTTTTTCCTGCCTTGGTATTGCCTAGATTGTGCGTGTGCGCGCGCGTGTGTGTGCATGTGCGTGTGCGTGTGTGATGAGTCAGCGCTTTCCACCCAGGGCCGCGCATGTTAAAGTCTTCCTGCCGCTTGGACTCTCGGCCGCCTGCCTCCCTCCTCGTTGCTTAACACTCAGCTCTGCGGCCCCAGGTGGGGTTGCCCACCGCCTCTCCACGTGCTCATTTTGAAATATTTATTAAGGACCTACTCTGTGCCACGCTTGGGTCGACTGCTACGAGGCAAGCTGGTGTCAGCCCTGCTCATCTTGGGCGAAGCCTCGTGGGCATCAGTGGAGCCAGGGCCGTGCCCGGCGACCTGATCCGGTAGCGAAGCGCCGTGGTGACCAGCACGGAGAGCAAACCGCGTGGGGTCGGGCCGACCTGGTTCCCCTCAGCCGTGGCGCTTACGGGCCGCGTGAGCCGGGGCAAGTAGCCGGACATGCACACTCACGTCCCCAGCTGTAAAGTGAGAACCACGTGCCCCCCGCCCTGGCTGAGGACTCAGAGCCAAGGTCCGTCAAGCCGGCGGGACCTCCACGGTCATGGGCATTTGTAAGTTTTCATCTGCAGCCTGTTTCCGGCCCAGAAACACAGAAACCGGAGCCGTGGCAGACGCGGTCCCCGCTCCGACTGCTCAGCCTCTCACGGGGGGAAAGACGACGACTTCGAGTCCATATGGCGAGTGTCCACCGAGTCCTCGTGCTTGTGGACGGAGGAGGCAGGTGGGTGTTTCGGGCGAGCCGTGAGCACACACAGGCTGACACTCCCAGGTTCCTGGACAGGATCCACGTGGTTCAAACAAAATTGCAAGAGGGATCTTCCGACCTGTGAGTGTTTACACTGAGCCTCCAGGTGGGCACAGCTCATGTCCCCCAAATCTCATGTGGGAGCCCTAACCCCCAGGGGGTGTTTTTGTTGGTTCGTTCCTGGTTTTTTGCAGGTTTGGGCCCTGGGTGTCCCTCAGGTGGCCTCTGGGACCCAGCAATACCTGGGGATGGGGAGTGGCTCGATCAGCGTTGAGCTTCAGAGAGATTGTTCTAGAAGCCACAGAAGGAGGAGAGGGAGGAGCCCAGCGGGGAGCCAGCTGCAGGGGTCTAGCCGCACGAGGCCTGGACTCAGCAGGGTGGCAAGAAAGCGAGCTGGGGACAGAAGCAGAAGGCCCTCCAGAGACTCAGTGGGCATCCCCGAGCAGGCATTGAACAGTTTGAATGAGCCTAGGGAGGTGATCGCAGAGAGCCCCCCATGCAAGGGTTCACTGAATCCCGTCCACGTGCCCACCAATGACACTCAGCGCTCAAGCCGATTTTGCCAGAAAATACTCAAGGGTGAATGCCACGTCCATCTTTAGAAAAGCATGTGTGGGTTCCTGTTCTGCAGCCACAGGGGGTCAGTAAGGGCCTTGGGGCCTCCGGTCCATGCCGTGTGGACAGTCCATCCGTGTGGACGGATCACCCTGCATGGGAGGTCTTCATGACAGGCTCCTGGGAGCCGAGGACGCTGGGGTCAGAGACATCAGCTGTGTCCCCCAGTGTCTCACGGTGGCCACGCGGTGGAGCAGGGCTGACCTTGGGGCCCACACTCTGAACCACATGTGCCGCGTCCAGGGAAGCTAAGGTGAGACCAAGGGCAGCCCGTGCCTGGCCGGCTGCCCGCACGTTCGTTCTCAGTGAGTTGGCTCCTAGACATTTGACTCTGGGCCCTAAGTTTGCCCCTTAGGGTCCCACAGAACGGCCTGAGACGCCCCTCATTCCTGCAGCACAGCATCCTTCCCCTCATCCTGGGGCCTGGGGACCCTGCTTCGGAGAGCATCCCGGGAAGGTTACGGGACCCAGAGTGCCACCAGGCTGTCCCCACGGCGTCCTCCTTCCTGACATCCAGGGTCTCCTGCAGGACAGGACCTTACCTCTCCTGGTGCGACTCAACGTCTCAAAGGCAAAAAATGAAAATGTTACTTTTTCTAGGCAAAACTCACAGTTTTATACATTTTCTCTGTAGGCAGAAATAGACCTTTTTTTTTTTCTTTCGGAAAAATCAAAGGTGGCTTTCAAATGTCAGAATTTGAGACTGAGGACAACTGCTTCTTAAATACCACGTTTTCTAAAATGCATACATTTTTTCTTTCACCTCTTGTCATCTTTTTCTGAAACGTCCCAAGTCACAGCCGTGAGAGGCATCCAAGAGCGTGCATTTCCGGCACGAGTACCTGACAGGTGCTCACAGGAAAGGGACGCCTTCTCCTAATTGGCCAGGATGCTGCAAGGGGGCCTCACTGCTTCACCTTCCCCGCTCTCTGCGGGAGCTGGCACAGGCTCCCAGCCTCTGGCATGATCCGTGAGCACGTGTGCAGGCTCCCTGGCTGCTGGGTATGACCTGTCCACCGAGCAAGCCTGGGTGAGTCTCGGGGCTCAGCAGTCGCCCCCTCCCCAGGTCTGAACCCTGCTCTGCTCCTCCCCAGAGCACAGCCTCGCAGAAGAAACTTCATGTTTGTGTGCATCGTGTCTTGCTGTGCAAGCGAGGACAGCCGGAGGACATCGCCTACTGCTGGACGGCCCCAGGGTCAAGCCCCTAAGGCTTAAACGAGACTAGAGGTGGGGCCCAGTTCACCCCACCACTGCCATCAGCTTCCACCAGGAAGGCCCAGAGTTGGCAAAGGAGACGCGTCCAAGGAGCCAGCCAAGGGCAAGCAGTGGTCAGGAGCCTGGGCAGGACCTGTGGCCTGCACCGAGCTGAGTGTCCACCGACATGGTGCAGAGAGGGCAGCCCCCACTGTGAGGCAGGCAGACCCTCCCCCAAAGCTTCCCAGAGACAGGTGATCCCAACAGAGAGTGGGGAGTGATGGGAGGGAGATTCCACTGTGGCTTAGGGCGTGTCAGGGTCCTGGGGCCACCATAACAAATTCCCACAGACCCAGGGCTTAAACCATGGAATTGTAACCTCTCACGGAGGCCAAACATGTGACACCAGGAGGTCAGCAGACTCGGTTCCTTCTGGAGGCTCGGAGGCCTCTCCCAGCTCCTGAGAGGGCTGCCAACCACTGGTGTTCCCTGGGGTGTAGACACATCTCTGTAGCCTCTGCCTGTGCCTTCCCTCCTCTCTCTCTTGCAAGTCACTCGTCACTGGCCTTGGGGTCCACCCTGGTCCAGGATGATCACATCTCAAGGTCCTGAACTAACTACATCTGCAAAGACGGTATTTGCAAATAAGGTCACAGTCCCCAGCACTGGGAGTTAGGGCTCAGAGATATATTGGGGGCCACACTCAGGCCACTAGACGGAGCAAGACCAAACCCCACTGTGGGGAGAGGGATGCCCCCCAGCCCGCCCCCACCTCAGCTCCATGACTTGAAGGATGGCAGCGATTAATAATAGTTACAAAATAATAGTAGCAAGTCTTGCCTCGGTTTCCCATTGTGGGGATCACCAGGAGCCCCGCGTGCTTCTTCCATAATAACGTCATCTCCGAGCTGCCCGCCACACTCAGCAGCGACTCATCGTTTCCAAAGCCACGGAGGCAACGAGCATCGACTTTAAAGTCACACAGAGCGCCGCGCGAAGAGCACCGACGACGGAGAACGTCACTCGTACACGCTGCTGAGCAAGGTCTTGGCGCTGGCCATGAGCCCGCGAGGGCCACATCGTGCTGAGGGAGCCTCAGTGTGTGGGCGGCCGCTGCTAGCGGGCAGGGGGGCTTCTGGGGAGTGGCCGGCCACCAGCGAGGCGGGAGTCCGGTGTCCAGCCCTGGAGGGCGGTGCAGGGGTGCTCAGGTGGGGGGTGTCACTCGCTGGGCTCACGGGCTCTGAATCCACACCCAAGGCCCCGAATCACGAGTGTGATGGACCATTTCCTGGATCTTTTTATCGTGGAAGAGGCGCAGGCACCATGCAGAGACGGGAGTTACAGATGGGGAATGTTCCGGAGCCTTAGCTCGGAGCAGCACCACGTCCCTGCCAGGTTGTGGATCCTCTAGTCCTGAAAAGCAGCCACGGGGAGCACCTTCACCCCAGGGTCAGCCCTCTCACTCCCACCTTCCTCCCGCCCTGTGTGACAGGCGGAGAAACTGAGGCCTGAGAGAGGGAGTCAGCCCGGGGGTCACGGGCAGTAAACCCGGGCTCCGGTCTCCTGCTTAAATCCCAAACCCTCTTGCTGAGTGCCAGGTCCTCGCTGTCGTGGGGACCCAGGTGGCTGGACACGACTCTTCAGTCGCTGGATGGCACCAGGGTCCGGGCGCAGACGGAGTGTTTATGATAAGTGTCTTCGAACTCGAGTCTCCTCTGTGCTCGGTGCTGAGTGAGGCACTTGGAAGATCTTCTCTCTTTGAATCTCTGGACGCCCGAAAAGGTCACTTCGAGACCCCTTTTACAGACCAGGGAATGGTCGCGGCAATGGTGCGTTTATCAAATTCCTTCTTTGGAGACGCCCTCGGCCTGAGACTTCGGGTCGGTTAGGATGGGAGGGGTCTGTCTGGTCTGCTTTACCATCTTTTCATTTCATGGAAGACGACACTGAGGTTCAGAGAGGACCAGTGTCTCCTCGCCCACAGCCTTGCGGGTACACAGGAGCAGCGCCCGGAAGCAAAAACCGGTCTCCGACCCCCCATCCAAGTGCATCTTCCCATCAAGCTCCGGCGTGAGCTCCTGGCACCTTGTCCCACCCGCAGCTCTGGAGGAACAGGCTGTTTGCGAAGTTCTGGGAGTTCTTCTCCGCTCCGTGTCACATAAACAAAGGACTGGGGATTGTCACCACCATCAACATTAATTACAATAAAGGGAAAACAGCATTTCACTGTCACTCCACTGATGCCGTAATTACTAACGCCTCTGGAAAATACTCATGGAACCAGCATGGCCCCACTACCCCGGCTTTTATTGTGTATTAGGGGAAAAAACAACCCACGGCAGCTCCACTAAACTCGGGCTCCGTCTGGGGCCGGTGATGCATCTGCTCCCTGGCCCGGGACTCAGGTCACTGTGGGGAAAGGCAGGAGAGTTTCGGGGGTCCTGACCTCAGACTCTTCGCTGGTGCTACTGGGAAGGAAGGGGTGTGGATGATGTGTTTTATTTATTCATTTATTTGTCTCTTTATTTTCATCAGGAAGGAGGCCATTCTGGGAAAGACGTGTTTAGAAGCCACAACGACGTCTAAGCCCGGTGGGGCCAAGGGGGCTCCACCGTCCATCTGGCAGCCCCCGCTGAGACTCCAGCAAGGCAGGGTGCTGAGGAAGCCTCGGGGACGTGTGGTGCGTCCCAGTCACCAGGACGGTAACGGGCCTGGGACAGTGCACAGCCAGCACGGAACCCGCCTTGCCTCCCTGACCGGAGGTCAGCCTGAGTCCCTTCTGTCTGGGTCCGGGCACCACCTGATGGCCGTACACCGAGACAGGGTCTCCATAAGTCTCCGACGTGGCCAGCCCACAGACCGCCGCCCGTCTGACCGAAAACGGGACCCCAGGCTTTCCTGGCACGTTCATGTATCTGCAAATGTGGATATTCGTCTGAGAATTTACGGACTCACACATCGCCCAGCCTGGGCTCACTCCTTTTCCTAAAGCTCCCCTCGCCGCAGGACGTGAGCCAACCACGTCCCACGGAATGACCCATCAGCCTCCGGAGTGGTGTCTGCCGACTGCTTGACCTCCACGGGCCTTGTCTCTGCCGTTGTGCAAGTGGCACCCGTAATACTCACAGAGGCGAGAAGAATCCCATGGGTATTACTCAGCCGTGAGCTGCGGACGGGAGAATGTCTCCCACAAGTAGCCACAGCTGGATTTCCCCCACAAATCTCAAAGGGTTTCCGTCTCCAAGAGGATTTCGGCTTTTACGGCATGTCCCTGGGGCGGGACGAGGACGCGTTCTCATCCCCTCTCCCTAGACGAGGAGGATGGATCGCTGGGCTAACGCAGGAGCACCAAGAACGCGCAACTGGAGCAGACTGCTCAGCTCCGCCCCCCTGTCCCGGCCAAGGTCATGTCTCCGTCCGCAGAGCGGGGCACACTGCAGATTCTCAGTACCTGTTGGATGAGTGTGTTCTCAGTGCGCTTCACGGGGCTGCCCTGACCCCTCCCAGGCGGACTGGGGCATGACAGGTGCTCGTGGTCTCTCAAGCACGTTTTATCCCTCTTTCCTTTATTGAAATTTTAAACATCATGGTTTTTAAATTCCGTGTAATTGAGTCCTGCTCACCTCTCAGATATCCACGCCCGGTACCCACACGGGGCCACGTGGAGACGGGCAGACCCACGTGGAGCCTGAACTCAGCCCTACCCCCACCCCCCGTGGTAGGTTTGGCGGTTCAGACACACCGGCACTTGCTGCTCCGGGACCCAGATCTGGACCCTACATTTCCCACCCAACACGGGGATGATAACGCCAGCCTTGCTGGTGCTTATGGGATTTGGGAGCCCAGCGAGTGCGTGTTGGCAGGAGGGTCTGCTCCCAGCCAGTGCTTGTTACAAGGGCGGGCGCCCTACCGTTCGCCGACTGCCCACCCTCCGCCGGCGTCCCTGAGTCTCGTGTAACAGATACTCTCACCACGAGTGAAGGTGCCACGGGGTCGAAGTCGCGTCTCACTTGTGGAGGCCCAGGTTAAAGGCTGCCTGCTCCCCACAGACGGGGCCTGTTTCTGCTCCCAAGGCTGCTGGGCGGCGCAGACCTTCCCACCGGGGCTGCGACTTCTCACCTCTGCGCCATGTCCCGGCCACGTGGACCGGCTCTTAGCATCCCCGCACCGCAGGTGGGGAGCTCTGGGCGGGCATCCGAGGGGGAGACTCCTGCCCCGGGGCGTTCCCACCCCCCACGTCCAGGGAGCCTCCCTCCCGCACCTTCGCGCTGCTCTGAGCCTCCCTGCTCCAAGCCACTCGGGCTGGTCTGAGTCCACTTCATGTCCCTGCTGCGCAGTGGGCCGGGCTGAGCCTGGGCTTAGAGGCTTGGGGGTCCGTCACCGCGTCTCAGAGCTTGAGGTCTAGGGTCCCCTTTCTTCGTACTTCCCAAAACTGGAGATGGATCTTCCACCCCAAGGTGAGCTCGCACCGGTCATCTTGCCCAACACGTGCTAACGCGACTATGGGAGGAAATGCGCGTGGAGGCAGGTGTGTCCCAGGTCCACGCAAGCTCTGGAGCTCGCCTTCTGCGAGCCGGGAGGAGCCGGCACTCCGGCTGCGGGGCGGGGTCGAGCTGCGGGGCGGGGCCGCGGGGGCGGGGCGGAGCTGCGGGGGCGGGGCGGGGCCGCGGGGGCGAGGCGGGGCCGAGCTGTGGGGCGGAGCCGAGGGGGCGGGGCGAGGCGGCGGGGCGGGGCCGAGACTGCCACCGCTGCACCTGCTCCGGTTCAGGCTCAGACTCGCGCGTGGCCGCGGAAGGACCGGGGACTCTGCATTTCTAACAAGGGTCCTGGTGCTGCCGAAGCTGCGGGTCCTGGAACATCCACAGCAGCCGGCCTGGGATCCCGCCGGGGGGCTGTGGCACGCGGCCTCTCCCCGTCCCCTGGGCTGGGGGCGGCGTGGAAGCTCCGTCTATGGGAAGGGCGTGGGAGCGGGCGGATGGCGCCGCTTCTCTGTAGAGCAGGAGACGCGGGAACTTGGGCAACAAAAGTGAGCGGGCTTCAAGCCGCAGAAGGACGCGGGGGACACGGAAGGGCCGCCCAGGCAGCCGGTCCGGGGAGGCTGCACACAGCCTGCGTGAGTCCAGCTCGTGGCGTCCTGGAAAAGCCACGTCTATGCGGACGGTCTGAGCAGCGACTGCCTGGGGCTTGGAAGGAGGGAGGGAGCTAGGCGGAGCCCGGAGGACTTTTAGAGCAAGTATTCTGCGCGCGCCGTGCGGGTGCACGCGCGGCATCACACCCGAGCCGGACCCGCGGGGTGCACGACACGGACTGAGCCCCGGCGCGAGCTACAGACCTCAGGGGACGGCAGTGTCTCCCCATGGGCCGTCCGTCCTAACACGTGCGCCCCACGGACGCGAGCTGTCCGCAGGAGGGCACCTGTGTCGTGGGATATAGGGGCCCCTGGCTTTCCTCTGATTTTTGTTACCCTGAAACTGCTCGGACAAATAAAGGCTATTAATTAAACAAAATGAAGACTACTAGATATTTCAAAGAAACGACGTTACGCAAGAAATGAGCAGCAGAAAAAGCGGATGAGCAGGCTGCCCAGAGCCAAGGGCAAGCTCCCTTAGTCCGCAGGTTCACCCTAGTCCTCCGTCCACCACGGGGGAAACAAGCACCAGCAGCCCGTAGACCCAAGACTCTCCTGCATCTGCGGAAAGCTGCTCGTTGCCCGTCCTAGCAGGTTTCCATCGCCCTGGAGTTCATGGGTGTGCAGGTGCAGGCAGCGGTGCGGACGGCAGCTTCCCCAGGGGCTCCTCCAAGGCTGGGCCCAGGCGAGGTCCGATGCCCCGGGAAGGCATTCTCCAGTAGTTTGCACGGCGGGGCCTGCTCAGTTCTGGGTCCAGAGGGTGCCGCTCGCAGGGCGCCGGGTCTCATTCAGCTCCTGTAGGTAGAAGATGCTATGGATCTTTGTCCAGGAAGTTGGGGCCACCGCGGCCCCGTCCACCACGGGGTCCCGAGCCTCCGTCACACAGGAGTGCGGTGTTCCAAGTGGAACAGGGAGCTCTTGTCCATGGAAGGATCGTTAAAACCTCATCCTCGTGCCGGCCGGAAAAGTAAAGGCAGGACGACCATATAATTTATCCGTGGAACTAAGACACGCGCGAGTAAATGTCAGGGGAGCCTGACAGATAACCGTTATACATGATAAAAAATGCACAGATGTTTATGTGTCTGCGTGTATGTGCGAATGCGCACATATACATATATACGTAGAGACATGGACGTGGACAAATCAATTGGTTTTATGGTATTGATAGGCCTAGGTAATAATTATGTTCAAAAATCATTTATAAAAATAAAATATATTCTAAAAATAGCATATCTTTGTGATCATTAAAGCACAACTTTTGAAGTTTCTTTGTATTAATTATCTTAATTTTAAAATATCTTGATTTTAAAATTGTAGTAATTTTAAAAATTATCTTAATTTTAAAATAACACTGCAGCCTTATAATATTGAGCTTTCTAAGCCGTATCTGTGTCAAACACGTTACTAGTATTTTTCTGAAGTATTTTAATGTGTTTTCAATTTTCATGTATTTGAAGCAGTGTCTGTAAAATTTTCAAAGTTGAATTTTGGGGGTAGCACACTAGAAAATGAGGAAAAATTCATTCGACCCTTCTCTTTATACCTTAATACTCTTTATTGACAAAATATTTTCTCTACAGGCATGGAAGCAGCCGGTTGGATTCAGAACAATTTCTGCTAAACGTGGATACTCTCATGCCTCAATTTTCATTGCGATATCTCTATATATCGCCCTGTGTATTTTTAGTCATCCTCTGTGCCGGATTCCCCAGGCTGAGTGGAAATAATGCACACAACGTGAAGACCTGAATGTCTAGGAAGGAGTGATGAGAAAATATGTGGATAAATGCCAAAGGGTATATTCCTCCTTCTTTGAAATACATATGGTGGTTTAATGCAAAACTTGGTTATGGGGTTCGTAACACCCGAGAACGGGTCTAGTACATGTGACAACTGTCACAGACAAGACCAGCAGCCGCAGTCAGTAAAGGGACCTCCAGGTTTGCAGAACTCGTAGCGTACACAAAGTGGTGAGGTTGTAACATGACATTTACTATAAAAAAGTTCAAGGGGCGCCTGGGAGGCTCAGCCTCTGCCTTCAGCTCAGGTCATGGTCTCAGGGTCTTGGGATCGAGCCCGGTGTCGGGCTCCCTGCTCAGTGGGGAGCCTGCTTCTCCCTTTGCCTCTCCTTCTGTGTTCCCCCCTCAAATAAATAAATAAAGTCTTAAAAAAAATCAAGACATATGTAGAAGTGTCTGGAGTAACCACAATAGATAGTATCTGAATCCTTTTAATTTAAGATGTCAAAAGTGCAATGGGGAGCACCGGATGGGGAAAACACATGGACCGATCAAACCATTTCAGTGACCACATTAATGTCATTTGACTAAACCCTCCACTGAAGTTCAGGGATTCTCAAAATAATAAAAAACGCAAGGCCTCAACCCTGTGCTTTCTCTGGGAAGTGTTATTGAAACACAGCAGCACTGGCAGGAAAACGGATGGAAGTGGAGACCCCGCAAACAGCACAAGGAGGCCGGAACGGCTATGTGAACATCAGTCAAAGCCCACCTCAAGCAGAGCAGGAGTCCCAGAGATAGAGACGAACATTTCATACGGAAACAAGGGCAAATTCTCGAGGAAGACGTAGAACCATAGACACAAATATGCCTGTAAACAGAGCGTAAAAACAAAAATTATAAAAATCTCACAAAATCAAGGGGAAAAACAGACAAATATGCGATCATAGTTGAGGATCTTAGTACCTCTCTCTCAGCAATTAACAGAGCACAGAGAACAGGAGGATCAATATTGTCGGGGGGGGGGGGGTCCGAACGATGCCGTCAATCACCTTCACCAAACGGATCCTTACAAAGCACTACACGAAATGACGTCTTCCCAATATGTGCACGGTGTCATCACCAAGATAGATCAGATGCCGAGCCGTTAAACAACTATTAATAAAATTAAAATGATTTCAATAGTACAGACTGTGTTCTCTGGCTAGGGTGGAGTTAGGGCTCCACATCAGTGTGATACCCCAAAAAATCATACCTGCGGATATTAGATGTTACACTCCCAAAGAATCACGGGCCAAAAGGGAAGTACAGAGGAAAGGGACAATTATCTTTTTACCATAATGTTAATGAAAACAAACCATATTAAAGATCTACAAAGAGTAGGTAGAGCAGTGCTTTTAGGGAAACTTGTAGTGTTAAATTCTCATATAATCAATGATTTAAATTTCCATCAGTAGAAGCTAAAACTAGAAGGAATGTAAATTCAAAGTTAGTAAGAATTAGGAAATATTAAAGATAAGAACTGAAATCAGGAACATAGAGAAGAAAATAAAAGATATTAATGAATCCAAAAGTTGATTTTTTTTGAAGAACAAGAAACTGACATTCTGGAATGATTCATGCAGACAGAGAGAGAGAGGAGAGAAGACCAAGTCTGGGCAACATGAGTACGAAGGAAGACATACCCATAGATTCTATAGATAGTAAAAGGAAACAAGTGAATACTGTGACCATCTTTGCCAATATATTTAGCAAATCAGGTAAACTCGTTGAAACAAAATGTATCAAAATCAACTCAAGATAAATCCGAACAAGAGCCCAAAAGCTACGATGAAAGGGAGACGTACCTTTTCCATGAATTAAAGGCTCGAACCATGTGAGACATTATCACTTCTTCCTGAATGAACTTTTAGATTCCACGCTCTCCCCAGTATAGTTCTACAAGGCATTTTTGTAGAATTCGCCAGCTTGGTTTGAAGGTTTATAAAAAGATGGAGAACATCTAGCATAAATTTTTTTTTTAAATCTTAAAAAAGACAAAGTAAACATACTTCCCTGACTTTAAAGCTTAGTTTAATGCTACAGCAATTCAAACAATACGGCGCTGCTATAAGACTAGAAAGGCTGATTACCGACACAGAGCAGTGAGCCCCCAAACGCAGTCCATTCATTTTTTAACACTGGCATCGAAGCAATACAATGTAAAAAGGAAAGTCATTTCAACAAATGGTGCTGGAACCCCAAGAAATCTTCAGGGGGAAAAAAAAAAACCCAACTCCCATCTCACTGTATACAAACATTTAAAACGATGAAGGTTCTAGAAGAAAACACAGCAGAATGTCTTCATGAGTTGGGAATATGCAAAGGTTTCTTAATACACAGAAAGCCATAACTATAAAAGAACAGAAAGTAATTAATTTGGCTTCATGAAATTTATATCTTCTTCTTAAGAGAGAGCATGAAGGACTGAATAGAAAAGCCAGCATAACCAAAAAAAAAGAAAAGAAAATATGCTGACAAGAACTTTTATCAAGACTAGATAAAAACTCCTAAAACTCAGTGAAGAAAAGATTAAATGACCTAATTAAAGCCAAGCGATGGGTTTTAGGAAAGACAAACAAATGGTCAGTAAGTTCATGGGAAAGGGCTCACCATCATCAGCCCTCAGGGAGCAGAAATTCAAATTGAAATAAAGCGCTTCAGTCACTCACAAGTGATAAAATAGCTGAAACTAAAACCATTCACAACACAAAATATTGGTGAGGATGCAAACCAGTCAGAACTCATACATGTTTGGTGACATTTTAGAATGCTACCACCACTTTGGAAAATATTGGGCAGTTTCTTCTAAAACAAACATATGCCCATGAAAGGCAGTCATATGTCTACGGAAAACTTACCCAGGACTGTCCCTCACAGCTTCATTCGTAATAGCCCCACGCTGGGAACAGCCCACGTACCCATCGACAGGGTGACTGAGGAACAGACCTGGCTGTCGATCCATCACATAAACCCACTGTTTTCTCTTCACCAGTGAAAATGAAAAAAGAAATACAGTGATATACAACCATATGAACGAGTCCCAGGGTCGCCATGCCGAGTGAAAGGAACCTTTCCCCCCCAAAAGGTCTATGCCATACGACTCCAGGTATGTGAGGTCTTAGAACAGACTGAACTCATCAACGGCAAAATAAATCAAAACAGTGCAAGGAAATGAGGAAGTGGAAATAATTTGTATCTTTTTGGGCTTAGCCAATGAATCTATCAAAACTCATCAAACACTACGCTAACAATTAGGCACTCAACAGTACGCAGCATACAAATTCAAACAGAAAACAATCTTAAATACATATGTATGTATGTATACAAAGTTGAGTTAGCAACCTTCATGTTAAAATATTTAAGGACAGAATGAACTGATGTCTATAACTTACATTAAAAAGTCTCCCAAAAAATAAGACGGATGGTGGTGTGAAAAGCGAGTATAATAAATTGTTAATGGTACGACAGAAACAGTATGTGTTTGGGTATTCTCTGTAAAGTTTTTTCATCTTTTCTGTGTGTTTGAAACTTTCTGTAATTAAACGCTGAGCAAGCAAGTGCTTCATCACAACGTCTTCTCACACGCTGATAAATCCCGAGATGCAATCGTAGCATCCTGAAATGAAGCCTGAACTGCCTCTCTGCGTTCAGCACCATCAGGTTCTTGCCTGCTCTAGGACAGACAGATCTCTGAATAATTGCAAATTGCTAAGAGCTTTAAATCGCAAGTTACTTCCAGAACTCTGTATGTAGAATTCTTTGATTAAAGATTTCTAAAATCAAAGAATTTTCAACATAATGTACCTGAGATGTAGAAGATTTATTTTTACATTTAATACCACTGTGAGGGACTTCGCTTGATTTCTATAGCACCTCAAAGGTCAAATATGTTTAAGACCCAGTTGAGTCCAGTCTACAGCAGAAGTCCTGATGGAGTTTTCAGGCCCACAGTTGGCTTCCTTAAGAACATGTGGCCGTTTGCTTGAATTGTGTACCTACATGAGTATTGGTACATCTTTGGCTGGTGCGATACCACAATGCAGATGCCATCGGGAACTAGAGATGCATGACAATCAATTCCAAGCTCCACGGCTTCTTAGTCTAGTAAAATATTCTCCTATCATAACTCTGTGCCCCACAAACTTTACTAAACATTTCTGTACAAAACCAAATGGTTTTCTCTTCAGCGTTAAAGTTTAAACAGAATTATAATGGTTTTCACGGAAAGTCGAGAGGATCTTGGCACCCAAATCTTCCCAAAGCTTTCTTTTAATTTTATTAATTGCATTAATAAGACCTCATCTTAAACAATAAGTGGAGTGATTTACTGCTTTCCGGATCTGATGCCACGAGCATGAAGCTTGCATTATTTAACTATTTGCAACACTCCCCTGATGATTTGCTCAGCGTGTTACTAGCTTCACTTCTCAGACCTACCTGATTGACAACGAGTGAAGCTAGCTTAGAAAGCATCCACCAATCTGAAGGAACAGCCGTGCTTCTCGAGCGAGGCAGGACTTTGCCTCTGCAACTGCACAGAGCCAGTTTTCGCTGTCGAGGTCACATTGCTCAAAAGAATGACCAGCGTTTGAAGAAGACGCAGGTGCTCCTTCAGCAGCACACAGAGAGTGGCCTCAAAATCCTACAGAAGATGCATTTCACTATAAAATGTCTCGAGAAGCAGAAGCGCGGGTCTCGATTTTCATTCAATAGGTGCTTTATTTCTGAACGCCCCCACAGTGAAAGTCACTGCAAACTACATGTCTTCAACCAGTATACTAAGTTATAGATTTATCCTGCACAGCACAATACAGACTGTCGAGAGCCCCCAGGCCGCTGTCCCACAGGCTCTGTGGAGGGTTACCCCACCCTCCCTCCCCGCACGCATCTCACCCCACTCTCATCGGTCAGGTCGTGTGAGGAATTCCTCATGGCTCATCACTCTCTCGGCTGCAGCACTAGACAGAGCCCAGTGGAAGGTACCTGAGTCCACTTGGCTCATTTTAATGCAACTCTTAATAATAGGTCATTTAACAATGGAACATCTGGCCCAAAATGCTAAGCAGGACAGGGGGATGAGACCCTCTGCAGACTGGGACATGTGGTCATCCCATTAAAGGATGTTCCAGATGGTCTTGTGTAATACAGACCCACCCGGGGTCGGATCTGTCTGCCTGCAGACCTGTCCCAGGTGAGTCCTAGCAAGGCCAGGCTGAGCCAGGCTTGTCCAGACAGACTGCTCCTGTCTCCCTTGACGACGGAGGTGAATCTAGATGTGTTCGTGCAAATGACTGGTATATTTTGCAGGTATATGTAATTAAATATCTCTCATGTATGAGGAAGACATAAAACCTCATTTAGTTCAGAGCAATCTCCACGGACTTCATAGGAAGAGGGAATTATCCTGCATTCAGTTTCTGAGATGTTGGAGTATTAGAGATTGAGATTCTGCTTGTCTGCGGATAATTCCCTGGATCCCTCAGGTGCAGAGCAGCTGGCTCTGGGGGCTGGGAGAGGGTGGACAGGTGCAGTCTGCCTGGACCAACGCCACCTGGGTGGGGAGGGGCCCCGGAGAAGATGTTTGCCGGCCTCTCTGAGTCAAGTGTCCAATTACCAAATGCCAACAAATATTGGCAGATCAAACGACCATTTTTGCCTTCTCTGGCATCATTTCCATGCCGTGGTGCAGGGCTGGAAGCTGGACCTGAAACACCGTGGATTGTAAGATACATCATTAATTTAGTAATGGCTTTGCTGGCTGAAGAAGACAAGATGATCGTTCACATAAACCTTATCTGTAAAACACACACCAGCGTCAGAAACACTAAACTGTGGACAAAAACACACAGAATCTTAGAATGCAAGATATTAAAATCTGGAAGTCTTGCTTTACAGGCTGTGTATCATTGGTCACTTGGCAGACACTTGTTGCCACATACGAGCTGCACATACACCCAGACAGCAGCTGTCAAGGTGAACCCTATGACACCGCCAGCTCTGCAGAGCAAAAACATAAGGACATGAGCAATTTCATGTGGTTCAGTTTCATATAACAATGAGAAAAACGGACTCCCGACCAGGGACCCGTTACCGTGTGCGACACACATGACATGACTTTCGCTAAATCATCACAACCAGAGACATGAGTTAGACATCATGATTTCACGCCCACAGAAGCGGAAACGTGCATGCGGAACTGCACCTAGCACAGTCCCTCCCGCGAGGGGCCCTCCCGAGGATGTGGTACCTGTCCTTCCATTTCTGCTGTCCCCTGCCTCTCTGCTCCGACTCCCGGCTGAAAAAGGATTCCTCCACCTGTCAAGGCGCCACCAGCCCGCCTTATGAGCTGCAGCATTCACGGTTCTCCGAGTAGCTGGCCGGGGGCTCCCGTCACGAGCACCAGTGCTCTGAATTCCGTTAGTCACGCCACTGTCCCGTGGTAATGCCCCGTGAATGAAAACCCCAGCTCCAGAAAGACTTACTCTTTTAAGGCCAAATGATCCAATGCCAGTACTGTCGATGGCCCTGCCCTGGCTGCTGAGTGGGATATAGAGATCAAACTAAGAGGGAGAGAGGTTCTCGCCCTTAAGGAACAATAAATAGAAATGCCTACTGTGATCGGCACCTCGGGGTGGTAAACCTCCCACTTCCCACTGGCGCTCCTCAGGGGGAGACGCTGGTTGACCCTTCATGGGGAGGGAGGAAACGCACCTTCAGGTGGTCCACATGCGGTCTTCTTCAAAGATAGCTAAAAACCTTCCCTTCGAGTTCGAAAGAAGCATAGTAAGAAGTGTCTACCCGGTGTAAGCTCCGTATAAAAAGGAGATTCTCATTAATGAGAGCAACACTTCAGGATGGGATGGTTCACTCCATTTAAAATGGGGGCGTAACCTGTGTTGGCCTCTGTGCCTGGACACCCTTGTCCCCCAGAGATGAATATTAGGTCGAATTCTGTACAAGTAATCCCCTGACTTTTCTTAATGGTTTGACCATATACGGAGGTGTTCTTAAGAGAAAAATCCAGAGTCACCCCCTCTGAATCTCTAAGAGCTCATGCTATCGGAATGAGCCTGGCCAGTGTGATGAGTTAGTCTGTGGACGGGTCCCACGAGCACCTGCAGAGCTGATCCAGACCTCCACCCCATCTTGGTGAAGAGCTTCCTCTTATTCTCCATTGCAAGGAGCGTCTTTGTTATCACGAAAAGATACTGATTTTATAGCATCATTTCATTGAATCTGCTTCCATGATCCTGTGGTTTTTAACTTCCAACTATTAACGTGGTAAATTAATTAAGCTTTAATGTGGTACCAAGCTTGCGTTGTTCTAGGAATAACCCTTATTTTGACACAGTGGGTTACGTGCTGCTGCATCGCTGGATCTGGTTCAGTCATATTTTGTTTAGGATACTTGCATTTGATTCATCACTCGGATCAGTCTGCGATTTTATTCCTTGTACTACCTGTGTGAGGACTTAGTAACAATGTCATAAGAAGCTCGTCAAGGGGCGCCTGGGTGGCTCAGTGGGTTAAAGCCTCTGCCTTCGGCTCAGGTCATGATCCCAAATTGTTTTCAAATATTAGTGCCCTAAATATTCTTTTTCCTCTTGTCCTGGGACTTCAGTTAAATTTTAACCATATCCCACAGGCCTCTTATTTCCTTTATGCATTTAAAAAATTCTTTTATTGGGATTCTCTGCTCAGCGGGGAGCCTGCTTTCCCCTCTCTCTCTCTCTGCCTGCCTCTCTGCCTACTTGTGATCTGTCCTTCAAATAAATAAAATCTTAAAAAAAAAAAAAAAGAAGAAGTTCGTCAAGGGAAATGCCAAAGGCTTTTTCTTCCATAATCTGGAAGAGGTTGAAAAGAATGAATTTTTTTCTATCCACAGTGGTTGGATTACTTCTCTAAAACTGACTGGACCTTGAGAAATCTTTATAGAGACATTTAAGATTATTGTTTCAAGTTCCATGCATTCTTCTTGAGTTGCTTGGTAATTCATATTTTTTCTAAAAAGTATCATATGACTTAATCATATATATTTTATTAAGAAATAATAATATCCTCTTTTTAAATGTCCAACAGCAATGTGCTTTTTATTTTTTCTTCTTCTTGCTCTCTGTGCTTCAGCCTGAGTATTTCCTACTGAGTTATATTCCAGTTCACTAATTCTTTCTTTGATGAGAAGAATAGGCTGTTAAACTCATTTACTAAGTTCCTAATTTAAATTATTAGTATTTTAATTCAAGAATCTACATTTTACTAGCTTCCTATTATTGCTGTAATCAATTACAACAAACCCAAGGGCTTAAAAATATGCAGGTTTATCATGACATAATTTTTCATTCTACTGTCACATCATTGAGGAATTCAGAAATCAGGATGTAAGTATATCTGGGGACAGTCATCACTATGCCTACCACAGTCCACTGTCTGGACTCCAAAGTCACACTTCTGTCCCACATGAAAACACGGTCATCCCCACCTTGTACCCTGAATTCTCAAAGTGTTCATACTGTCCACTGCATTTTACCTGGGTATGGAACATGAATTTTCTAGAGGTAGGAAGAAGGGAATGATGATGCAGACAGACAGGTCAGCAGGTGCAAAGGTACAGAGGATGAAAAGAAACGGCTGATGGGTTTGGTGAGGCTGGAAGGAGGAAGAAATTGCGGGATATGGAAAGACATGAGCTTGGAAAGATAAGCAACCACAAAACCATGGAAAGTCCTGGCGGGCCGACTGTGGTGTGTGGCCACGAGGAGAAATGTGATGGAGGAATCAAAGGCCATATCACTGACTCCTTTGTCAGTGAGATCATTCCAGAATGAGTGTGCTCACCTTCACCAGGTTGGATAGCTTCAACTCTTTCCTAGCTCTGTGACTAAATTGAATTTGGACAAAAAGTCCAAAATCTCACCTGAATCTCATCAATTCAAAAATCCCAAACCTTACCATTTAAATCATCTAAGGTTTAGGGTGAGGATCTGAACTTCATCCATGCTGGGGCAAATTCTCCTCCATCTGTAAACTCATGAAACTCAAGAAACAAGCTGCTCTTAAAATCTAATCATTTACAAGCATTTATAGATTTTTCCCTTCAAAAAGGAATAGAATGGAAAGAAAACAGGAGTCTCTAGTCCCAAAAATTTTTTAAATCCTGCCAGACAAACTCCATTTGTTGAAAACAAATGGCTTAGGAGATGTTCTGTGATTCCCAGCCCTGGCCCCAGGCCCACAGCCCACCCTTAAAGACACCCTCACTGTCCAGTGAAATGTAGTACATGCTTGAGCTGAATCATTCTATGGACTTATCCCTCACCCGTAGATTTTTGGGGGTCCAACAGTCTTCTTTCTTGTCCCTTTTAATGAAAGTGCCAGGCAGTGTTTCTGCTGGTATAATGTTCTCAAGAATCTTGTGGGTCTCCCATGTACATCACAGAGATTCACTCCACTAGACAATAACCTTGCCACACACATGTTCCCTTGATAATCCCATCTCTATTTCCAGCTCCTGCAGAGCTGACCAAGGGGAATCCATGAGCAGCATGCTTAATTTCTTCAAAGAGTCTCTGTGTGACTCAATATTCTGATGTTGTGACCCTTCCAAGGCACAAGCAAAAGGGTTATTCAGCCACCCCTCCAGCTTTCCCTCCAAAGCGTGCTTTCCTGATCTTGAATCTCTTAGCTTCAGCCTCTTTTCCAGTCTGGAGTGCTTGAAATCATCAAGCCCTGCCCTTCTTCCTTCTTAGTTCTGCCCTTAATCTGTTCTTGCCTTTACATTTTACTAGATGCAGCAAGAAGAAAACAAGCTCCTCCGTCATATTCACCTTGCTTTCCACGGATTGAGATTCATGGAGATTGTTATTTCTCATAAATTCTGGTAAAGTCTTGGCTGTTCTCTCTTTGGAATATCACATCTGTTCCATTTTCTTTTCCCTAGTTTCTCTATCTCCAATCAGATGTATGCTAGAACTTCTTGCTCTAGTTTCCAAGCCTCTTAATTCTTTCTCATTTGTCTGTCTGAGTTACATTCTTGTAACATCTTGATATTTAGGATACTTGTTTATTTACTTTCAATGTCCTCTTGTTTCTTTAGATGTGACTCACATGTAATTATCATTTAATTTAAATTCTGTACTTTATAATTTCTGGCTCCACATTTTGTGCCAGATTTATTCTGTGGTTGCTGTTTTTACTGACTTCAGTTCATGGTAGACTTGCTAAGTTTTAGAGTGTCTGGTGACTCCTTTTTTTTTTTTTTTTTTTTTAACTGTGAGATTATATTTTGATCTTTATTCACAAGAATTCTCTTAAGATTGGATTCAAAGAGGGTTATTCCAGTGGGGATTTGTTTTTGTTTCTGCAGGGGAAATTTTGTCACTACAAACTCTGGTTCCTTTAAACTAAATTCTCAATGTGATATTTTGCAGATCACACAGTTAATATGATGTCACACCCCAAATTTTGCTACGGAGTCCTGTGTTATGAATTCTTGGGTTGGAGATCTTTTTTTTTTTTTTTTCCTTCCTGCTTTATGAAACACCAGGGATCAGTCAGGTATTATCTCTCTCTGAAATTTATTTTTAGTACATGCCCTGAAAATCCCCCCTGATCTTACACAGAGTCTCTGATGTAGCCCCTGTGATGATGAATATTGTGTCACCTTGTCTGGGCTAAGGGTTGCCCAGAAGGCTGGTGAAACATTTAGTTCTGGGTGGGTCTCCATAAGAAATTTGCATTTGAATCAGTAGATTCCTGTAAGTGTCCCCCTTACTAAGGCCTGTGGCTATCATCCAATCCACTGAAGTTCTGAATGGAATGAAAATGCGGAAGTAGGCAAATTTGAGCTATCTACTTGACCATGGACATTTGAGATTCTTGTTCTTGGGGTTTCTTACTCACGCTGTAACTCTGACTTATAGGATCGGCAGTCTGTTGTCAGGCCTTTGGGCTGAAGCTGAATTTCACCACTGGCTCTCTGGGCCCTCCCTACTGATAGACGATCTTGAGACTTCTTAGTATCCTTAGCCAGTATAAGCTGTTTCCTACCATAAATCTGCTCTCTTAAACCAAACCGTCATCCTGTACATATTAAACTTCTACAGAGACATATATCAGCCATTTCTCCATAGAACTGGGGAGAAAATCTCTTCTTAGGAAAATCTTTATCCTACTTGTTCTGTTTCTCTGCAGAAATCTGTCTAATCCCTTCCCATCTACCCACCCCCAAGCTTAGGGACTTTTTCTTGTGTCTTCTTACAATTAATCTTTAATAGGGTCAGTTGTGATCCTCTGGAAAGCAAACACCGCATCTAGTACTTGCTTCCTCTTCCAGATACGTTTTCTTGTTTTTTTCAGACTTAGAATTTTCTTACTAGGCTGTCATACATGTGTATAATTAAAACGAAACAAAACAAAACAAAAAACAAAAAAACATATTACCCAGGATTACAGCTGTGGTTTACCAGGAGGGATGTCTCTGTAACCCTGCTGGAAATGATGGTTTGCTTGTTTAATTCTTGTTCATCACTCCACCTCATTTCTTTTCTTTTTTTTTTTTTTTTTAAAAGATTTTACTTATTTATTTGACAGACAAAGATCACAAGTAGGCAGAGAGGGAGGCGGAGAGAGAGGAGGAAGCAGGATCTCCATGGAGCGGAGAGCCCGATGCAGGGCTCGATCCCAGGACCCTGGGACCATGACCTGAGCCGAAGGCAGAGGCGTTAACCCACTGAGCCACCAAGGCGTCCCACTTCACCTCATTTCATCCATCTGTGCATGCTCTCCTCCCCAATTTCACAACGCAGAAACTTCTAGAAGAGTGGTGATCGTGTACACTAGAGAGACGGTGTCAGCACAGCCCCGGCCCCCTTTAAGTGGAATCTTAGCAATGGCAGGAAGAACCAGAGGGTCACGTTAAATGACAGTGTGGTGACAAATCAGCATATTTACTTAGTAGAGTCATACTAAAACCCATGACAATAATCTTATTGGCCTTGAGTTATTTCTTCTATCCTCTGCTCATCGCATGCCGGTATATGTTCTCTGTGGCTGATACACTGATCAGAAGGCTCCTTTGGATGGAGGTGGGAGGGGGCCCAGAGAACATGCACCCTGGGAACAGTGTTTTCAGGTAATAAGACCTGGATTCAAGCTTGGGACCCAGCCCTGCTCCTGCTGCTGGCTTTGGACAATTTACACCACCTCCTTGAGTACTGTATCTCTACCCACTATGTTCCGATGAGATGCTGAGTGTGGGGAAGGGCCTGGGATGGTCACGTCGGCAGCACAAACAGAGCCCTCTCCTCTAGCATGGGTAGATTTCAGGTCTGGGGCAGCACTTGCTGACAAAGGCAGGGAAGGCTACCTTGTCTCCAACTTCGTCACACAGGAAGCAGTGGGGTCATGTCTAAAGCATTTTGGGAGAAAAATATTTGCATTCAATTATACTATATCCTGCTCAGTTAGCATTTGCAAACAAAGTTGAGAAAAGTTAAGTCTCAGATATGCAAAGGCTCTGTCTTTGCATAGCACACCCATGGACAAGTCACCTCCTGGTGTATCTAGCCCATGTGAGATGAGTCAACAAAACTAAACAGGGCAGAGGAGCTACAGTAAAAAGGTAAGAGTGAACCCTGGAACAATTCAAACATACAATTCATGCTTGCTGAAAAATGGCTCTGATTTACGTATCATTGATAATTTCTAAAATAGAATCTGTATAGAGAAGATATTTAAAAATCAATGAACTTTGGGGACGCCTGGGTGGCTCAGTTGGTTAAGCGGCTGCCTTCGGCTCAGGTCATGATCCCAGCGTCCTGGGATCGAGTCCCACATCGGGCTCCTTGCTCGGCAGGGAGCCTGCTTCTCCCTCTGCCTCTGCCTGCCACTGTGTCTGCCTGTGCTCACTCTCTCACTCTCTCTGACTAATAAATAAATAAAATCTTAAAAAAAAAAAAACCCTGAAAGTTGGGAAATTGAATTTTGGAAGAAATTAAGAGTGAAGTTTTCTGGATCTCATGGAGGTGGACTTAGTAGACCTTGACAGCTAGAGGAATCTGTAAGACTTAGAAACCATGCAAAAGGCAACAAAATCGAAGAATTTGGATTTGCAGAGTTGGCCTCAAAAACAGTCTTCACAAAGAGAAAGACCAAATGAGAGAAAGGAAGACGACAAACAAGAAGAAAACAAAAGAGACTAAAAGCACAGGAAGCAACGGGATAAAAATCCGGCCAAGCGTGTTGCTTTTGGCAGAAAGTTTAAAGGGATTAAATTCACTGCTGAAGACTGTTGGAGCGGAACAAAACCCAGAGTCTGTCCACACGGCATCTAACCAGAGACTTGACTACAGCCAAGAGGTTCGGAAAGATGAAAGGCAAAGCGGTGGGCAAGTCTCAGAGAAAGTCCAGGAGGCAATGACGACCTCAGATAACGTCTGAGTCAAGGTTAGAAAAAATGGAACAGGACAGAGTGGGCCATGTTTTATTGATTAAGTGTTCGTTATAACAACAGGATGGCAGTTACGAACTTTCATGTGACGAATAACACAGAATCAAAGCAGAGAAAGAAAAATCAGACTGAAATATGAAAAGAACGTGTCGGCTACCCAAAGCAGCTGAATATTCCTTTGTTCTTTGACAGGTCAAGTAGGTGACAAAGTACATAGGGATGTAGGGGATCTAGTTATTGTAGATAACACGATGTATATAATGGTTATGGTGGGACGTAACTCAGCTGCTAACAAATAACCCCGATTACAACATTATGTGGTGCACAGTTAGATCATTCTCAAACTCAAAGCAGAGCTCTGTGACGTAGAGAAAGCAGAAGCAGTGATGATTGATGTCGTCGATAGCCACACTCGTACACTGAGCGCTTACTAAACAATTACGTATAGAGGGCCTTCTGTGAGGTTCCGTTCAAAGTGCTGAGGATAAAACAATGACAAAAACAGGTAAAACCTCTGTCCAAACAATTGCGTTCGAGTAGGCAGACCCAAAACAAGCAAATACATATTATGCCAAATGAACAGAACTGTGGGGAACAGATTAAGCAGGAAACATGAGGGAGAGCTGGCGGAGGGGCGGTACATGCTGAAAAGGGGGTCAGGGGAGATCCCACTGCAAAACCAACATTTGAGTCAAGGCCCAAATGAGGCAAAGGCATGTGTGCACACCTGTCTGAGGAAATGTGCTCCTTGCAGAGGTCATGGCACCTGCCAAAACCCGGGACACACGAGGGAAGACAAGGAGGTCAGTGGGGCTGGATGCAGTGGGAGACACCTGTCAGTAGGAGGTGAATTCTAAGAAGCAGCGACCAGACTGGACAGAAGCAAAACCTCTCCTGCTCTCCATGAGACAGGAGCCCCTGGAGAGCTCTGAGCCACATTTTGTTGGCTGCTGTGTGGAGAATAGCACAGGACAGAGATGGTTAGAAGCAGAGATCCGTCCCAGGAGGTTACTGCGATGGTCCAGATAAGAAATCATGGTGGCTTGCTTTAGAACGACCATGACTGGCCATGATGTGGAGGCACACCCTCCCCACCAGCTGTATCTGAGTCTCAGGCAGCCCTGTACATCCCCTAATGGGGGAGTCCCTCCTGCGCACTCACTTGCCCCCCAGAATTCCCTTCCGCTGCGCATCTCTGTGGCTGCTATCTGCTGGCAAAACCTCCTGAATCTTCGGGTTCTCCCGTGGACGTGCACTCTGCCTTAGCGCTTGAGGTCTGGCTGTGCCCTTACGGCATCACTACCCTGTCTCCTTGTCACTTTGGGACCGCTCACCCCACACCCCGGGACCTCGGGCCTGGGAGCCGGGCGCGTGTCCTTTTATGCTTTTGTTGCCCCCAGACCCATTTTACCTCCTGCCTTATCCAAACCCTAGTTCTTTTAAAGCATGTGTTGTTCCATCGGCCGCCCCTCCTGTGTGGCCGTCCCCTGAGATCCAGGTCTCTGGATATGTGTATTGAAGACTCTGGAACCTGCCTCTCCACCTTGGGGGCTGCCATGAGGTCAGAGCCCAAGGGTGTCGTGCTTCCCTCCCAGGTGCTCAGTTTCTGGATTCTGGGGGTTCCTCGTATACCCCTTCCTCTCCCTCGCCTTGTCTGATGCGCTCTCAGCTCCAGAACCCCTAGATTGTTGCCTCCCTCCAGCGCCCTCATCTAGTGCCCACTTCCTATGTCTTTGCTGTCAAAGTAAAGCCCATAGCATTCTGCTGTTGCTTAGTCGCCCGGCGAGTCGGTGTTGCAAGATCCGCCGGCCCCTTGTGTCCCGGCTTCACCCTTTGCTCAAATTAGATGCCGTGACTCATCATCCCCAGCCCTCCTCACCGTCTCAGCCCCTCACCCCTCGTTTCCTCTGGCATCAGCCGCTTCTCTGCGCCACGCTGCTCCCTACCCAGGAGCTGCCTACGGTTATAGTCAAACGCTCAGCCCTGGCTTCAGGACCTTCATTAAATTCTCTAACAGGGGGCAGGCAAAATTGCTCAGCAATCCAAACACACTTATAAAATGTTTATTTCTCCTCTCTGCAAAGTAGCATTCCACACCCCCACCTACCTCCTCAGCCTGCCAGCTCCTCCTATTTCCATGATGAGGCAGGAGCTGTCCTTCGCACTCCCAGATCCACCTGCTGCATGCTCCTGTGCTCAACCCTGCCCAGCCCCGTGTCCTAAGAGGGTGCCCACTGTGATCCGACGGCCACTCCTTCCGGCGTCCGCCCAGTCTTGGAGACAAGGCTGTGCACTGGCTGTGATCAGTGCAGTCACTGACTTTTGCCTACCCATGAGCCCTGGTAGATACGCTATATTACAAAAATAAAAAAAAATACCAAACTTCTCCTGAGCTCACGTCTCCCTCCAGCCGCTGACCCCTCCAGCACGTAGTCACGTGTGTCACCGACGTCACCACCTTCTCTTCTTGTCTCTATGTTCTCTTCTAAACTTGCTTCACTCTGACTTCTGCCTGCTACCATCCTGACCCTGTCCTTTCTTAAGATCTCCAGTGACTTCTCTATTGGCACATACAAGCCACCGGTCTTTTTGTGTAAGTTAATTTGTTTGGCTGATTACCTTTCCTTCTCGGCTTCTGGACACCACATGGTCCTTGTGGTCACCTCCTCCCAGTGACAGCTCCTCTCATCTGGGCCTCCCAGCCCTGGAGTGCCCCAAGACTCAGCCCTGTACCATCTCGCCACACATGCCCTAGAGAATTCCACCCAGGCCCAAGGCATTAACTACATCCACCCATGGATGACTCCCTGGATGCCAACATTGGCCACTGGACTCGAGAATTAGTAAATCTAACTGTCTTTTTGATACAGGACCTCTAAGGTCATCTCAGACTCAGTGTGTCCACAACCAAACTCTCGGGTCCCTGTGCCTTTGTCAGTCTCCTCTCCTCCTATAAATGGCATGGCGGTCCTATTGCCCAACCCAAATGTAGAAATTGTTGTTTGCTCACATTTCCTCCCCTTCTCCACTGCCCTCACCACCACATCTAATATCAGCAGCGCCCCTTCCCCAAAAATATCTTGCCGGTCCCCATCTTTGCATCTCAACTGCCACCAGCCGGTGCAGGTGTCCAACTTCCCCCAGCTGGACAAATGCTGCCGCCTCCAGGAAGGATTTTTTCCTCCAATCTTGGAAGTAAAGCAAAATCAATGGAAGGAGCGTGGCTTCCTAGAACCCACCATTAAAACGACGCTCACGTCTATCTGTTCCATGTCCTCACTGTGGCTCGTGACAGCAAGAAGCCTGGCTGCCCAGCAAGGTTAACTCAAGACAAGACAAGGCTTGCGGTGAGTTGAGCCAATCCAGATTGGCCTAAAGTCAAGTTGGATCATGAGCAGGAAGTGAGAAGAGCTTCACTAGAATTAAATGCTATTTTGATTGTGTTTCCAGTGCCAGAAAAGATCTGGCTTCAAGATGGAACAGAGAGCAATTTTTACCAAATAAATGATGGGAATGTCATCCCCTGAGACATTTAAAAATCTCCTTGGCATCTGGTTTTAATTAGGCTATCTGTTCACCATCATCCCCAAGATGGTATTTTTCAAGATTCCAGGATATAATTTCTATTCCTTCATTCAACAACATTTGCTAAATGCTTATCCTGTAATGCGCACTATGCAAGGTACTCAGCAAAACAAACATGCATTAGACGAGTGCTGACAAGCATATACATTTAGTAATTTGTGCCCGTATATTTTGCTCAAAAAAAAAAAAAAAAAAAAAGCAAACTGAGTGCTAATCGAGTATCTTAAGTCTCTTCTGAGGCTCCCCCGCCTTGCCCAGGATTCCCCTCCTGGAACCTCCAATGCAGAGCTTGTCCTCTGAAGACATCCACTGCCACCTACTCCCTGACCAGCCACCAGGCTCTGCTATTCCCATACCAGCCTGGGGTGGGGGCAGGTGGCAGGGTTTAGTACAAAGAGACTCAGGCAGGATGAGCAGGCATCAGGCACCAGCCCTGAGCCTGTGGCCCGCAGAGCTGCCGAATCCTGGGTTGGGAAGCCCTGTAGATATAATACCAAGAAGGGAAATGGAACATTGCCATGGTCTCGCTGGAAATGCTGCCAGTGTTTGCAAAGAGGATTCCACACTGGGCATCATTCCTGCAAGATGACGTCATAGGGAGAAACCAAAAGGGTATCTGAGAGCAAGGGGAGAGGGGTGGAGCCGGCTTTGTGTCCGGGCAATCAGACGCACGATGTCTTCATTCTGGAGATCCCAGGACTCAGTTATGAGAATAAAGCTTAGGAAAAAAGTTTAGCAAATGAAAAAAAAAAAAAAGTGTTCAACTTAACCTGCCGTTTCCCAAGCTTCTCTGACTGTAGCTTCCTGTGGGTGTCCTTTTGGCCCCTCTTCTATGACCCCTTCCTATGAGCCCATGAGACAGCCCAAACATCTGCTTGTGTATTTGGAAGCCAAATGGAGAAGGGAACCATGGAAATGAAGTTTAAGGGGATACCCCTGGTGGAGATGGAAGGGATTCCTAACTCTTTCCAACAGGACACCCTTGGTTGGACTCTGGGGAGGTCAGACTTGGGCCAAGGGCAACGTCTTCACACCCATCGGGGCACCTGCATGGGGGTTTCTTTCTGCTACTTAGAATTCACACCAAGTAGGCAGAGAGCTGAACTGGCCCATCACCCACTGGGACAGTGCCTGCCTACTCAGGAGAGACAGTGAGGAAGGGACGTAGGAGACGACACGGGTGCCGAGCCAGAGACACAGGGGCAGCTTGCAGGAGCTATGTTTATTGAGCCAGGCACCAACCATGCAACAGGACTCTACGCCTGTCGGGACTGATCCTCACGATAGCTCCATGAGGTTGACATAGGGAACAGGAGCTTAGCGCTTAGATGGGCCCAGCAGTGTCCCCAAAGATGAAAGGGCAGAGCCTTCCTGAGCATGGCTCTTTTCTGCAGTCTGCTGCCTTTGGGTGGTGGCCAGGTGTGGAGAGGCAAAGGGACGAGAGCAAGGCTGTGGGAGCAGGTAGGACCAAACTGGCCATGTGTCTGCAGGAAAGATGGGGTGGCTCCTGCGGCTTGCCCAGGACAGGTGTCACCTCGGTCTGGAGCAGTGGGCAGAGAAAAAAGTCCCAAAAGAAGGAGGCAGGCTGGGAAATATTAGAAGCGGGACCCATGGCTGTTCCTGGACATTTCCCAGGGTCAGGCTGGGATAGGGTTATATGTCAAGTCATCAGATGACAGGTCTTGGGAGAGTCTTGGGGAGGTGGGGACAAAGCCTCAGCAGAGGGGGTCGCTCATCTCAGCAACAGCAGAGCAGAGAGGCCAGTGCTGTGGAAATAAGGGAATCAGCTGGAGCAGGGACTGAACTTCCTGACTCCAGGAATTGGATTATAACCCTCAACTGAGAGTAAACCAACCAGCAAAAATGTGAAGCATAGCAGATGCCTCGGTTTGGGGCATAGTTCATGGGCATGATCACCCCGTCTGCTCACCAGCTCTGGAGCCCTGGAGGGGCAGCAGCTGTGGTCTGTGGGAACCACTCATGTGCCACTGAGCTGCTCAGACTAATAGGTGCCGCCATGCCTCCCCTCTGGCAAGTCCCGGAGCCCCTCCCCAGGATGTACGCGGGTTTCCCTACAATTTCACTTGACCAGCGGCCAGATGGAGGGAGCTCTTATGTCACAGCATGGTCACAACTGTGGCCCTTGACCTAGAGTGTGCATCCTCTGAATCAGACATGCTCTAAGGGTCCAGCTGAGGCAAAAGAAAAAACAGGCACATCTTGAGTTCTGATAAAACACGAGCACTAGCACATCTTCAAATTTTAATTAAAAAATCAATGCATAAAGTCATAATTATTGACACTGCATTCCAGCACACAATTTCCAAAATGTTTTCAGTGAATTGACCTCGTTTTGTTCTCATAAAAACCCTGTCAACAGGACTTTCATTCTCTCTTGTGATATATAAAAAGCTTGGGAGTTATCACACCTGACCTGACAAGAAGAAAAAACTGAGCAAACTGAAAATCAGTGTTTTTTTGGAGGACTCCCCCATATTTATGAACTATGAATGCCACATTCAGGAAGCCTGCCAGGTTCACAGAGCGAAGATCCAAACAGGGTCCCCGTATGCCTCTGGCAGGGGAAGGAGAGACTCTTGTGAAATGTGCTCAAGGCTTCTCTACAACAAGGAGTCACAATCCCCAGCAGTGGGTTACAGCTGAAGGAGCTTCCAGACAGAGGCCGTCTCTGCGGTGAAGTGCTAAGGGAGTCCAGGTCAGGAGCAGGATATGAACAAGGGCAATGGGGACTGGAAGCCTCTGGCATGTGTATACGCTGAGCATTACACACATCCCGATCCTAGCCAGATTAACATAAACACTCCCATGGAACATCCATCCTTTACCCCATACAACACACCAGCTTTAGACAAAATATTACAAAACTCTTTGGCTGTTGGCAAAAAACAAACAAGCAAACAAACAAAAAACATTATCTGAAGAGACAAACCAAGCATCAGAACCAGAATCAGATATGGCATGGAGTTTGGAATTCTAAATCAGGGAATTTATAATCACTGGAATAACATGTAAGGACCCCAATGGCAAAAGTGGACAACACACCAGATCACACAGGTCATGTCAGAAGAGATGCAAACTCTAAGAAAGAAGATTCCAGAAATTAAACACATTATAATAGGAATGAGGAGCCCCTCTGATGGGTTCATCAGTTGACGAGACACAACTGAGAAAAGAGTCAAAGAGCTTGAAGACAGATTAACGAAAACTTCCTGAACTGAAATGCAAAGAGAAAAAAGCAGTGAAACAAGCACAACATCCAATGACTACAGGACAATTTCAAAAGATGTAACAGATGTGTGTAATTGCAAAACCAAAAGGGAAAGAAAGACCTAAAAGAACAGAAAAAAATACATGACACATAGATGGGTAGATAGATTTTGCATGTGCTTGTATATGTATGTAACATATATATGTGTGATAATGGCTAAGAACTTTCCAAAATCAATGATAGACACCAAACTACAGACTCAGTAAGCTCAAGGAAAGCAAGCATGATTTAAAAAATACATCCAGGCGTATTATTTTGAAACATCAGCAAACCAAAGAGGAAGAGAAAACTCAAAAGAAGCCACGGGAAAACATAATGCCTTACATAGAGAGGAACAAGGGTAAGGATTAAGCAGACCTTTCATCAGAAACCATGCAAACAGTAAGGCTGTGGATTGAAATATTTGAAATTAAAACATTAAAATTAAAGAAAAATCCAGAATTCTATATTCCATGAAATTTTACTTTGAAAGTGAAGAAATGGGACACCTGGATGGCTCAGGTGGTTGAGCCTCTAACTCTTGGTTTCAGCTCAGGTTGTGATCTCGGGTTCTGGGATAGAGCTCTGAGTGAGGAAATCTGCACTTAGTGGGGAGTCAGCTTGAAGATTCTCTCCATCGGCCCCTCCCTGCATTTGTCTACATTCACTCTCCAAAAGAAGTAAGTCTTAAAAAGAGAGTGAAGAAGAAAAAAGGACTTTTTAAGAGAAGCAAACGCTGAGGGAATTCATCACCAGCAGACCTGACCCATGATAAATGGTTGAAGAAGTTCTTCAGGAAGAAGAAAAGTAAGATAGAACAGGAAGTCAGACCACATGAAGAAAGGAAGGCTGTTGGAGAAGGAATAAATGAAGAAAAAGCAAAATCTTCTGTTTTTCTTATTCTTAATTGATGAGAACTTTTTTTCAGTGTAATAACAGTAACAATCCTCCAGGTGGTTATAGTACCTGGATTGACATGTGGGGTGGAGAGAAACAGAATATTCAGTTACAAAGCTTCATATATCATGCACATGAAGGTGCAGTGTTATTTGAAGGTGGGCTTAGATTTGTCAAAAATGTTACAAATTGTAGACAAGGCATTAATTTTTCTCAATGGGTATAACACAGGAAGAACAGAAATAGAATGGAATTGTATAAAATACTCAGTTGAACCCAGAGAAGTGTTGGGAGAAGAGGGGGGAATTCAAAAAGAAACAGAACAAGTGTAAGTAATAGAAAACACTTTACAAAAATGATAGCTATTAATATAATTATATTTAGAAAAAATCACTTTAAATATGAATGGTCTAAATATACCAATTAAAATACAGAGATTGTCAGAGTGGTTTAAAACACAGGACCCAAGTATATATTATCTTCAAGAGACCCAGCATACAAATAAATAGTCAGATTATTTAAAAGGAACTAAAAGAAAGCTGGAGCAGCTGTATTAATTTCAGGAAAAAAAAAGACTTCTATACAAGGAAAATGATCAGGGATGGAGATGGGTATTACATAATGATACAGGAGTCAATTCTCCAAGAAGACATCGTCTTAAAAGCATCCGAATGTAACAACACTGTCAAAATGCATCAGGTAAAAAGTGAAAGAAGAAATGGACAAATCCTCTATTGCGTTGGAAACGTCAACACCCCTCTGTCAGTAATGGATAGATCAAGAAGGCAGAAAATCATTAAAGGTATCGTTGACCTGAGCAGCACTACCGCTCAGCTAGATCTAATTGGCATCTGCAGACTCCTTCGTCCACCAGCAGCAGCGCACACAGTCTTCTCAAGTTCACATTGCACGCGCCCCTCGACACACCACATTCTGAGCCATAAATACGCTTTAACAAATATGAAAGACTAGAGGAATCATACACAACCTGTTCTCAGACAAAGACAGAACTAGAAATCACCAGAAAGAGAGCCTCGAGAAGGTGGGATGAAATGGCACTTCTCCTCCCCAGCGCTTCTCCCCAACCCCATGACCCCATCTACTTTCACAAAAACATCAGTTCCATCCCTTTGAGGGCTATTCTGCAGCAAACTGGCTGGTCCTTAAAACTGTCAGAATCACTGAAAACAAGGAAAGTGAGGAAGTCATAGCCACATACTACACAAATGTATGATTAGTCATAGGGGAAACCAAGCGTGGGGCTTATGGGAACTTTCCATACTGTCTTCACAAGGATTTTGTAAATTTAAAACTGTTCTAAAATTAATAGGTTATTTTAAAAATGAGATAGCAATGATTGCAGGAGAAAATCAAAAAGGGAAAACAAACGAGAGTCAAGGTGTACTCCGTGAGAAGAAAGCTGTTCAAATGTCACAAAATAAGCAATAAATATGCAGTGTTAGGAGACACATCCTCATATTTGTCAATGAGCAGTACATGGGAAGTTGGAGACCCTCAGCACGTTTTAGAGGCGAGGATGTGGAGAATAGAATGCTTGAGCATCACTGACGGGATATAAATTGGTGCAAACACTATGGAAAGCAATACGGAAGTTTTTGCAAAGATTAAAGCTAGAACGGCCATGTGATCAGATAGATACCACATCTGGGTATATATATCCAAAGGAAATAAGCACCTCGAGGATGTACGTGCACCCCCACGTTCATCACAGCATTACTGGCAATATCCAAAGGTGTGGAAACAGCCACGTCTGCCAGCAGACGCGTGGATAAAGATGACGACGTCTACACACTCAGTGGACTATTACTCAGCCGTGACAAAGAAGGGCATCCTGACATTTGTCACGACGTGGATAACTGGAAGATGTCATGCTGGGGGAAATAAGCCAGATGCAGAAGGACAGGTACTGTCTGCGGATTGGAAGAAACACAGGGAAGTCAGAGAAGCAGAGCAAGGGGCTGCAGGAAGGAGGAAGTAGGGAGCTGCTAGCAGAGGATACAAAGTTGCAGTTCTACAGGATGAGTAAGTTCTGATGATGTAATGTGGGCATGGTCACTGCCATCAATGATCATGTATCCTATATCTGAAGTTTGAGTAGATCCCAAGTGTTCTTGCCACGCAGGCACAGAAAGCAACTATGCAAAGGGATGGCTATCTCAATGAGCTCGACTGCTATAATGTGTGTATTAAAATGCATTTGTATACCTCAAATAGATACAATTTTTATTTGTCGATTATACTTCAATAAAACTGTAAAAAAAAGGAAAATAAAAATAAACTATTTTATAGGCTAACACTGAAGTTGATTGGCTTAGCCTTGATAAAACTTTGGGTAAAATTAACCTTTATGTTTACTTTTAAATAATATTGTTATTCACTGGAAGGTCACCTAAAAGACCATGTTGATCATGGAGGATAGAAAAGATTATAAAATAACCAGCATTTGCTAAGCATTTATAACAAACAAATCTATATTCTGATATGGACTAAAAATTGCTTCACCACTCAGATAATTACACAGATATTTTGAAACCCTATTCTGGATCATTTATTCCTTAAATAAACAATTTATATTAGTCTGTTTTATTGTCATACCAAAAAATCTGTTACATCATAGTATGTTGTTATACTAAAATGACAAAAATTATTTATAATATTTATAATATTATATTTATAAAATCGTAATCTTTAGCTCTAGCAGTGTAATTGATAAACAAGTCCTCACAAGAACTATGAAAATTCATTTTATAATTTGCGCAGTCTAAATATTATAGAACCAGCTAGTTGTAAATTAACTTGAACTTTGATCTGAGAGTTATAAGGTCTAGAGCGGGAACATAGATCATTAAAGCGAAGAAATAAATTCATGGGAAATGATACAAAAATCTTGATGAAAAAGATCACCGCATCCATTTCACAGACGTACAAACCGTCCCAAGTCCTGTGGCCGCTAAAAGCAGGATGGCCGAGGAGCCGGGTCTTCCCTCTGCCCTACACGAAGGTGCTGGGTTGGAAGAGGCGAGCTCCAGGGTCTACCCCTGGAAGGAAATGGACAGGCGAGTGCAGGAGACGTGGTGTAAGTGTTGCGTGACAATTGGCTGCGGAAAGGGGTATAGTTTGCCCCGAGCTTACTCTGGATAGTGTTTACATCATAATAATGATTCTCAGCACCCAGTTCCAGTTGGGGGGGCGAGTACCCACGTATCCAAGCGGTCCTTGGACACCAGCCGGACCGGACGTCCTGCAGTCGGACCGGCTGTGACCGTCCACCAGGAGACAGCGTCGGGCCCCACGGGTTAAGGGTCCAGTCCCACAAATCCGCCCCCCACCTTCAGAAGCCAGGCACAAGTCCCCTTCGTCCCCTGTGCTTCTGACCGACGGTTACAAGTCAGGGGTTCCCACGACCCCCTCCTTGGGTTCCGTGAATTTGCTAGCAGGGCTCACAGAGCTCGAGAAACGTCCCCCTCGCCACACCGCAGGCTTGCAGGCACAGGCGCGCTCAGCAGCGGCCCCAGGGAAGGAGGCAGAGGGCGGGGCGTGGGGAGGGGGCACCCCTCTCCTGCCCCTGCTCCCACTCCCCAGCCTGGAGGCTCCCCCAGCAGGTGCTCTGGGGTCTTGACTCAGTTACTTGGGCCTGAGTGATGACTTCAGTGGCCCCTGGTGACCCATCCGACCTGCACTCCAGCCGCTCTGCTCCAGGGGTCAGGGAGGGGGTGGGGAGGACGGAGACGAAAACCCCCACCCCCGACCCACCACCAAGTGGGGTCTCCTGGGGACCAGCCCCCACCCTCAGGTGTGGACCAAGCCTCCTCATTAACGTGACAGAAGACTCTGTTGTTCTGAGCACTCGGGAAATTCCCAGGGAGCTCTTGCCAGAGGACCAGGCATTTCTTTTTATGAATCCCAATGTCACACATACTGCACAGCTATGGCACCCCTCCCAGGCCCTTGGTGTCCCCCTGCAGACAAGGGGAGTGCGGCATCATCCTATGGGCTCCCGGGGATGACACTAGGGGACGGGTTTGTGCAGCAACCCGGTTTTAGCAAAGTGAGTCCCTGGTGAGCTGAGGAGACCCTGAGGCCAGCTGTCCACTCCACAAGGTGCACGTGGTCAGAAGTGGGCTCATGGATGGGCGAATGTTATTGGTTTTTCCCCTAAAGACCTTGTGCTCAAGGCAGCGGGCAGGCGTGGAGATCATTAACCTCCGCATGAGGGAGGCGGGACGATTTTCCGCCCAGCGCGCCTTTTAAAGAGGCGATCGGCGTGGAAGACCGCGGTGCGCAGTAAAGGTGAGAGCGTGTCTGTCGCCCCGCCTCGCCGGGAGCCACGCGCCTGCTCTCAGGGCCCGCTCAGAGTCCTGCTGAAGACACCTCGACTTTTCGTTTTCATGTCACGCTTGCAGAAAAGGAGGAAAACACAGTTGTCCCTCAGGTCACAGCCGGAGCATGCTAGAAAGCCCACCTCCCGGCTGGCTTCAGTCAGGTCTCTGGAGAACACCCGCAGAGCGCCCGAACAAGGGGCACCCGGAGGACCCCCTGGCTGGTCGCCACCGGACCCGGTCCTGCTAGGAGGCCAGGGCCAGTGTGGGGGGTGGCGTGAGGCCAGCCGCAGCCGGAGGGAGTTGGCACCCTCCTCTCGTCGCCCAGACAGTGTGTGCGGCCCCAGGGGGCATGGCGGAGGTGGGAGGCCTGCAGGTGGAAGCCAGCCCCGGGGGCGTGGGCCGGTCCCCAGACAAGCAGAGAAGCCCTCAGCAGCTGCCCTTGGCGGAGCTTACCGCGCCCCATCCTGCCTCTCCTGTCTTCCTGGCAGGATCTCCCCTTGAGCGCTTTCCCTGCGAGGCACAGAGAGGGCAGAGGCCCAGAAAATCTGTGGGGACATTCTAAGGCCACAAAAGGAACACACAGGGCAGTGTGAATGGACCTCGGGGTCCAGGGCGCTGGGCGAGGTGGCCGGCCTCGGCCCGCGCAGGTGGTAAACACCTTGCACGCGGACCTGTGGGGACCCAGGGCTTCTTCTGGAGGGGAAGGGACAGCAGTGATTCCAAGGGGCCCTGCCACCTCCCAGGGGCTCTTCCCTCATCCTGCCTGTCGCCCTTCTAGGACCCCCATCTTTATGCTCCAGAAACCAAGTCTTTCAACCAGGGTGGATGTCCCAGGGGCTTGGGGCCCCACTCAGCCGCTCTCTTGAAACTAGTAATCGTTTTTTCAACAAAGGACCTACATTTCCATTTTGCGTTGGGAACTGGGAATCATATAGTGTGTCTGCATAAACCGGGGGTTCGCAGCTAGGTGCCTTCTGAGCACCACAGGCTGGCCTCAGCTGGAGAGAGGAAGGGAGGGAGTGGACGGGGACGGACGCAACACTTGAGGTTTGCTGGCCGCAGTCCACAGCCCAAGGGGCGGGAGCTGGGCATCTCCTCTGGCTTCCACCCTACTTCAGTGTGAGGCCCTACCCTCCTGAGCTCCCAGACTGGGGACGACCCCATCCCCTCCCCAGGTAGCATTCCCGGCGAAGATGAGCCAGAGCCGTAACCCATGGGATCAGAGCGGAGAGGTGATCCCTGATGCAGGTCTGAGCTCAGAATGGACCTGACGACAGTTCCCGCTTCCCGATCGACCTGGGACCCTCCGCTGGGAGTGCAGACCTCGGCCCCCATACCAGCCGTCTGAGCCCCGAGCTGCCCGCCGCCCCGCGTGTGAAGCAGTCCAGCAGCATTCTCCCCAGAGGGGTCTGTTGTGAAAATCTTCCAAGATGAGAACTTATTTAAAAGCGTGCTCAAAGCCATAAAGTATTAAAGAAATGTGAGGTATTATTAGCTCTGGCATTTAATACAACATCATTAAGGCTGTTAACAGTTTATTTTTAATTTTATAAGCTAAGCTAATGCTTGTCTAATTTTGAAATGTTTCCTAAACCACTGTAATGAGTATATAAAAGGCTAAAATGATGGAATTTGTAAGCCTTGGAGCTCCTTGGGGAAAGGGGTTGCATAAATCCTGGAAACAGCTTTCTTCCCGCCAGCCCATGTTCAGAAAGTCCTGCCTCGCGCCTGAGCACCTGCGAGCTTGCAAAGGTTTTTTTTCTTCACCAAGAGATAAATTCAGGTAACAGCATACCTGGGAGAGGAAGGAGTTGGTTCTGAGCATCTATGGGCTCCCAGATTCCTGACGGTCCAGAGAAGAGGCGCTGGCCCCGCCCCTGGGCATGAAGACTTCGGCTTCGCACGCCGCTTGGTTACAAGGTCCGTGCATCAGGGTCAGGCTGGGTGAAGGGGCTCGCGGCAGTAAGGGGTGTTGTGAACGCACGCAAGGTCGAGAGAAGGCAGCCAAAGGCACAGGAGATAGGAACAGATCCGGGAGCCAGCAAAGCCCAGAGTCCCCACCGTTCAGCGCAGGGCAAAGCCGTCATCTGCTGAATGATGCTCTTTGCTCAGTAAAATCTCGCCGTCTCTCAAGAGTAAAGGTGTCTGGATAGCGAGGTTTCTATAGCCCTTGAGCCTTGAAATTGCTTTTTTAAACAACCTTTTCGGATGAAACCATCTCTTGAAGTATGCTGCGTCCATGCTATCGTCCTGGAGGACCCTGGCTTCTTTCTGGATGAGCCTGCCTGCCGTGCGGTTCCAGGAGGGCTGACTTGTTCTGAGCAGCAGCATAAGCCCCGAAGTCAAGCCCCAGCCCCAGCCCCAGCCGCACGTCCAGGTCAAAATGCCCAGAGTCGCTCGTGCCTCTTCTAGGACGGTGGCCGGAAGCCTGCACGCACTCGCTTGTGCAGGTCGATATGGTGCCTCCTTTCCAGGATCCCCGGTAAAAGCCAGCTCCTCCAGGAAGCCATCTCTGTCAGAACAGGGGTGACCTGAGGGCCTCGGGCTGCAAGGGTGCCTTCCGGCTTCCGGGTCTCTCATGGGTACTCCCAACACGGGTGTTGAAGGCAGGCCTTTCGGAGGAATCAGGCACGGAGATGAGGGCTTGCACCTGATGGGCTGGGTGCCCGTCTCGGTAAGAATCAACGGAACCGGGGGGAACGGAGCCGCCGGCTCACTCGCCCACCTCTCCAGCCCTCTGCGGCCAGACGCTCTGCTGGCCTCCAGAGTCCTGCGTCAGGGCCAGGGGACCGTCCAAAGGACCCAGGGCTTCCACCCTCCAGCTAGAGGCCAGTCTCCACTTGTCTCATCTTTATTACAGAGAAAACAATAGACCCTCCTCGAGATTTGCCCGAGAATGCAATGAGCTAATTCATGCCAACCTCTTAGCCTGGAGTCTGGCACAGATTACTAAATAAATATTAACAAATATTAATGTGCTTCATGCTAGGCTTATGGAGGAGACAAGTGTTAAATAAACAAGGGCATAAAGAAACCCACGGCTACCGCTGGGAAGGGTGGGATGAGAGGAAGGAGCCCTTGGCACGCCCCCCACGGTCTCTCCAGCTGCAGGGCTCCCTAAGGTCCTCCCCGCCGAGCACCTCCCCCAACCCCCAGTCCTCTCCAAGACGCCCCGCATGGTTGTCCGGGCACAGCACTCCCCCGTGATCACCCTGCGGGTGACGCCCTCCCCACGTTCCTCCCCCTCCGAGGCGCTCCCAGAGTCCTCCCCGCCACAGTGCCCCCCACCCAGAGTCCTTCCCACCACGTCCCCCTTAACTCTTCTATCGATCTGCTTTTGCCCATCTCCCTGCATCAGGCAGGGTCCCGTCCTGCTCCACAGGGCGTCCCCAGCTGACGCCCCATTGCAGCTGGCCCTCAAAGGGCTTTGGTGAAGAAACCGTGGATGACTGGCTTCCAGGCACCCCTAAGGGGTCTCCAGGCCGGGGCTTTCAAGGTGGAGGGACGGCACCAGAAACCCCTCCCTGTAACACCCAGTCCCCCGGGTGGGAGAGCTGGGCCGGGAGATCACACACCCTCCGTCCAGTGAGGCCAGCGGGCTGCTGGTCCGTGGGGCCTCCCTGGGACATGGGAGCAGGGCCCAGCTCAGGAAGGCCAGAGATCCCTGGACACTTCCCTCCAAGTCCATGGTGTTGACACCACTGGAGAGTCAGCCCGTGGCCACTGCGGGGGCTCCAGAACCACGTGGCCTCGGCAGGGCTGTGCCCAGATTGCCTCCCGGGGCACAGGAAAGATCCCCGATGGCAGGGACAGAGGCTGAGCAGGTGAATGATGGCGGGCAATGGCTGCAAGAGATTAGGAGGACACACCTGGGCACCCATGAGGGGGCGTCCCGAGGGTCCTGAGACCACGGGCAGGGGGTTGGGTCCCCCGCAGCAGGCAGCGGCTCAGCCCCGGCATCCTGCATGTTAGTTTCCTATGGCACAGCTCTGGGGACCCCCGGGGCTCACGTGCAAAGCAGGCTCAGGGAGAGGGTTTCCTGCATACAGCAGGCACTCAGTGAGTGCTGGTGGAGGCAGGGCGGGGGCGGGAGGGAGGGAGCTCCCTGAAGGAGGTGCTGAGGCTCACGACCAGCAGGGGTGGTCTCGCTCCGCTGGGGCCCCTGCCCGCCCCAGTCCGGAGGGAGCAGGGTGCCCCCCAGCATCCTCCCAGAGGGAGGCACAGGTGGCTCTGGGGTCAGGCAGCTGAGCAGCCCCAGAGCGTGTTTAATGACACCAAGATGCCAAGATGGCAGACCTTGTTTGGAGATGACAGGATTCGGGCCAGAACCCTGGGAGGCACACACGACGGCCCCCCTTACCCTCACCCTGGCCCTGGGCAGGTAGCCATTCCCCACACCAGCGGCCACGCAGCCCACCGTCCTGTCCAGGGGGTGAATTCCGCTCCCTCAAAGACGATCAGAACTTGCTGTAGAGACTCGGTTCTCGTTAGCCGACGACTCTCCTCGTTGGCCCGCCTGCCCTAGCTCTCGCTCCTGCGTCTGAAACGTCTGTTAAAAGCTCCCTTCCTTTGCCGTCCTCAGCTGGTTCTTCCCAAGCTTCTTCCTCCTTGGTAAGAAAGTACCGAAGGGTCCCCTCCCTTCCCGCTGGGTGACGTCCTGGAGGACTCCCTGTGATCAAGCGACCAGAGCTCGGTGCAGTTCAACGAGCTCTTAATGAGCACCTACTGTATGCCCACCATAGGGCCAGGACCTGGGGAGACAGAGATGGCTAATTAGTGGGAGGACGTTCCTTAAGAGATCCACAGTCTCCTGGGGAAGCGGATGCGGAGAACAGAAGGGAGATGCTCCGAGGACTGTTGCACGATTTCCCTGGGTTGCTGTAACCAGGCACCGAAAACGGAGGCTTGAAACCACTCCCAGCTCTGGAGGCCAGAGGTCAGAAATCAAGGTGTCAGCAGGGTGGGTTCCCCCTGAGTCTCTGAGTTGGCTCCAGGAGGTGCCAGTGGTCCCTGGGGTCCCTGGGCTGTGGTCACGTCACCCAGTGTCTGCCTCATCGACACATGGCTTTCTTTGTCTCTGTTCCCTGTCATTGTCACTGGATGCAGGGCCCACTCTGACCCAGAATGACCTCACTCACATTTGCAAAGACCTTTGTTCCAAAGAACATCATATTCTGAGGTTCTGGATGGGTTTATCTTTGTGGGGGGACACCGTTCAACCCACGTCAGCTGTGTAACCCATCAGGGTGTATGCAGGAGAAATGGAAGAGCGGGTTGATCACCTGTGCCCTAGGGGCAGGGAGGGGCAGGGAGAGCCTGAGCCACGCTGAGTAATCACGCAGTCTCCTTAACTGTGGGGGAGGGGGTCGGGACCCTGTTTGGCCTTGTTTTGGAGCTGGACTGTTGCGGGGACCCTCCTTTCCTCCAGGGCAAGGGTGTCTCCATTAGCCCCACAGCCCCTTAATGGCAAAATCTCGGTCTCCTAATGAAACAAAGCTGTACCCGCCTTGTGATCCCGCTCCTCGGGTCAGCAATGAACGCAGGTGAGGAAGGAGTAGGTCTCCATGTCCCAGCTCAGAAGACTAGGTCTCTTCTGGCCCTGTTATCAGAGCCTGGGTGGACGGGGGCGTGGCCCACAGACAGGTGCACCGGCCTCAGCGGGACGTGTGCAGAAACACCGATAGTTCAAAGCTCCATGTAAATGCCAGCATGGGGGGCCCTGCTCCCCAATGGCAGAAGCTCCAGATGGGAGCCCCACCGTAGAGGATGGGAGCCCCTCTCCCTTCCCCTCTGCAGGCACAGAGACAGGATGCAGAGCTGACCCCTGAGGAGAAACCAGAGAACATTTGGGGACCTGCCACCAAGGCTGCCACAAGGGGCCCTTTGACTGCTCTCCAAGCTGGGCCCTTTCTCCTCCCACACCTCAAAAAATGGGTCAAAGGATGCTTTCTCTGTCCCTTCTGCACCCCAGGGTTTTTTCTCATATTTGCACTGTTGATTCAAGTCCAGAGGGCGGGCGCCACGAGTCTCCCCACCTAACGGGTCCTGGCACAGAGCAGGCGCGCCGCAAGTATTCACAGGTTGAATGAACACAGTTCTGGGTCTTTTCTTTTCCCCCATTAGTAAATCGCCTTTGAAAGAGAAATGTGAGTTTTCGGGGACGTGCAGGGATTGCTCCATGGGGTCATGAATGCTCTCTGCGTCCAAGGGGCAAAGGGACACCGTCTGGGGGACGGGCCGCAGCTCTCTGGGTTCTCAGCAAAGAGAGTATCCTCCTATCTGACACTCTCACAGGGAAGTCCAGCCAGGAATGCTGGTCCCAAGGGGCCCTGGGGCGGGAGGTGTCCACAGGGAACCCAGCCTGGTCTTCCGAGGCTTGAGAAGGTCCGGGGTGAGCTGTGTCCTCCTGGCTCTCATGGGCAGAGCCAGCGGCCCTGGGCTGATGGCCAGAGGTCTCCAGGGGAAGACCTGCTTCTTGGTCATGCCCCCACCCCCCCCCCATGGCCAGGGAGGGCTGGAGGCAGGTGGGTTCCACCTCTCCACTTAGAGCAGTTCCTTTCCCTCCGGCTCAAAGTGCAACGCGCATTTCAAAACTAGAGCGGTCATTTCCATTTCCGGCTTAGGGACGCCCCGCCCACTGTGTGCTAACCCCATGAGGGTTTTCTTTCACAATCTGTTGGGTCCATTCCCAGGAGGTGGTTGTTACTGTCCTTAATTTAAAAGAGAAGGTGGGTGTCGAGAGACAGGAAGCACGTGGCCGAGGCGGGCACGTGGGGCCGGGACTGTGCCCAGCGCCGGGGCGGCTCTCTCCTGCGGCCACCATTTCGCCCACCCTCCCTCTTTCTGTCCAACCCTGTGAGTACTGACCTTGTACGTCCTTCAGGGGGCGGGAGGGGGTGCTCGGAGACACGTGCTCCCCGCACACCACCCCCAGGTTCCCAGGCTGAGCCAAGAGCAGCCTCACCCTGGGCCTCCGAGTGTCTACACTCTTTTTTCCTATTAGAGAAAACTTGTCACATCTCTCACACGTTGTCACTGAAGCCTCATTACTCTGAAATGTCACTTCACTTACGAACATCATTATGCAGAAGCATATGCTGCAAATGACAGGGATTGCAGAAAATTTGAAAAGATGTGATTTTTTTTTTTCCCTAAAGCTGCGTTTTAGCAGGGACCAAGTCAACATTGTGACATCGAGGAGAGATGTGGACGTGGAGGCGCGTCTTGGAAATCTCCTTGCAGACATCGCGTGAGTCCTTCCGGCCCCGCTAGCTGCTCGTCCGCCGGCGGATGGGGCTGGTCTCCAATGGAGAGCAGGGCAGGTGGCGGCCAGGGGCGCGTGTGCTGCATTCCCATGATGCCGCCCCGCTGAGCGCGTGGTCTGGCCACGTCCACTCCACCCTGCGAGGGCCACGTTGCTCTGCGTGAGGAGAAAACGCAACTTCTCGCGTGTGGCAGCCTTGGGATGGTTTGTTTTGCAAGCCGGGTGTGAGTCTGCAATGATGTTCTCCTTTTGGGGCAGCGGGGTGGGGAAGGGAGAAGGACGTGGAGCGGCAGGTCAGCGATCACTTTGGTTTGGAAACAGCTCAGAGACCTACGTGATGTCTGGTTCGGTCCGTGGAGAGTTGTTGGGCACCTGCTGCATGCGGTGTGATACAGGCTTGATGGGGGAATAAGTAACAGGGGCCCAAGGCCTGTGGCTGGCCCTGGCTCCTCTAGGCGCAGAGACTCTGGGGACGTGGGAGCAGGTCACGGGCAGGAGCCCCAGGCCGTGACCTTGACAACCCACCCCACCTGAGGCCGGGACTGAGGGATCCAAAACAACCTGTACTGACTGAGGAGCAGAGAGGATCCCCCGAGTCCGTGCCAGTGTGGACAGGAGGCAGGACGGCGTGGGCCCGGAGAGCACTCCTCTGCCGGTCCCCTCGAGGGGCCCACAACTCCACTGAGTCAGTTACGAGATAGTAATGAGGAGTCCCCCTGCGCAGTCGGCCGCGAGCACCGGGTGAGCTCTAGGACTCGGAGTGGGGGTGCCGCCGGTCAGGGGACGGGGAGCCCTGTGTTCTGCAGGGCCCGCCAGGGTGGCCGGCGACAGGACGTGTGGTCCCGTGAGCCACACTGCAGTCACTGGCCCCTCCCCCTCTCCCTCGCAGGACTGCGGAGACCTGTCCCCTGCTGAAAACAGTGCCCAGCACAGTGCCCTGCACCTCAGAAGGTATACTTAGCGTTTGTTAAGCAAACAAATGAAGAAAGCAACATTCCCAAAGACTTCATCACATTTGAATACATGAATGAGGACTAGAGTCACCAAAGTGAAGGAGCCCTCGTGCAAAGGGAAAGCTCGCGGTGAGCACAGGAAGGCAGGCGGGCGGGAGGCCAGGGGTTCCCGCAGGAGAGGCCCGGTGAGGCCGCTGTTGGGCTCACGGTCTCCCCCACCAGGCCCAGGCCTGCACGAGCTCCAAGCCGGGTCAGGGACGCCCGGGTGCAGCTCCTCCATCGGGATCTCCCACTGCCCAAGGGCCAGGCCCCGCTCATCGGCTTCAAGGGGCCCAGCTTTGAAACAATCTTTTTCTTTTCTAATTTTCTCAGCCATTATTAAAGCATAAGCGAAATTACAAACTTGCAGTTGCTAAGAGTGTTTCTTTTCCTATATAGAATTTATAGAGTCAATTAACAGTTATTTCATTTCTGATCTTAATCATCCCGATGAGCCGTGAAATGTAGGTCAGCGTCTGGGTGTCTCTAACCATCCTGTCCACCTCTCTCCGTCCTCCCCGGCCAGCAGCGCCAGCCACAGCTCCCCTCCAGTTTGTGCAGAAGAAATAAATCAGGAAACCCCTTTATGTGTGTAAGAGTTGCTAGTAAGTCCTTTCTACAGAGAGTTTCTGTATTTCCATTTGGCCTCTTTAAAACCTTTATTTATTTATTTATTTTAATTAAGTCTTATTTGTAGGATGTTCCAGATAAGAAGAGTGTGTTTTCTCACTTGCAGTAGCTGACTTTGCTGGACCGAGGGTGAGGGATGGAAAATGAAACCTCTTTGGAGACTCGGTTTATCAGTTCACAGCATGACTCGACTGGGGCGTCTGGGGAGGGGAGGGAGGGCGGGCTTACATGTGTCCCACAGGCTGGCGGGCTGCGCTGGAGTCCAGGAGGCCACATGCTGGCATTGGGTTACAGCGACGAGGATGGGAGCTGGGGCCGCGTCTTTATGGCCCTGCTGGACGCATGCTAAGCCCTTTGCCCACGTTTCTCATTTCCATCTCAGCATAAACCTTGAGGCTGTTTCCATCTTTATCCACACTTTGGAGATGAGAAAAGCAAGGCACAGAGCCACTCAGCACCTGCCGGCATACATGGTGGGGTTTGGTGGGGTGCGGGTTAGAACCCAGCCCCCAGTCCCACAGAGACGCTTCAGCTTGATGGACCACGGGGCACCAGGATATCGGGCTCATCAGTCTTCTGGGTGTGCCTGTGAGCGTGTTTCTGGATGGGACTGGCCTTTGAATTTGTGGGCAGAGTAAAGCAGGTGCCCTTCTGGTTTGAGGGGGCTCCTCCAATCCCCAGAGGCCTGAACAGAACACGGAAGCACACGGTATCGATGCAGAGCCAGGGAGCGCCACTCACCTTGTTCAAGCTCCTCGTTACGCTTAGGTCCCTGTCCCACGTGCAGAAGGGGCCCCGATCCACTTCTGTTTCCAGCACCGGCCTCCTGTGGTTTCCATCTGAAACATTCTGCGAATGTGTGTGCCCAAACCCGCCGGTAGAGTCTCCTGCCCCTCTTCCGGATCATGCGCTGTCTTCTGCCGAACTGGGGCCCAACTGAGCACATTTCATTTGTCCGTGTCGTGTGAAAATAAGACACATTTTAAATTCCTTGCACTGCGGGCTATCTGTCACCCAGGATATGGATAGCTCTGTGCAACATTGTGTGTGCAGCTTAGACCACAGGTCACCAAAATGGTGAACTTAATGCTTCATTTGGGATGATGCAAGTATCTTGGGAAGAAACATCAAGAAGCCCCAAGGGGAGGCTTCATCTCTTCCATCCCCGAGGGTCTGGAATCCGCATGCATTAGTCATGGAAACCCAGGCCAGTTACATTGTATACAGTAAATCGTGGACTCCTAATCCTTGTTGGTCATTCATAGACAGCATGGCCAACCATACAGACCCGTGCATTTTGGTTTTATTTCAGAAGAACGTACATCAGATCCTTTCCCAAAGCATGACAAACGTCTAAGCCAAGCCTCATTGTATGTGCACGTTGTACGTGCAGTTGTATGTGCAGTGTGTCCAAGTGGTTAACACAGCTTCACAGACCTGTGAAGTTGTGCAGTTCTTATGGGACTTTTCAATGAACATTGAGATTCCCAAATTCTTGCCATTTACATACCATCCTAATAGACGAAGAGTTGTTACAAATGAATAAGAACACGGACCCACCATAAAAGGGGCCAGAAAATAAAGTAGGGATAGTTCTCAGAAGAGGAAATGTAAATGGATCTAATAAAAATGAGAAGGTCTTCTGGTTCATTATTAAATGGTAACACAGTACCCGTCCCATCTACAAACTGGTAAAGATCAGAAAGTTTGATGGCATAGCTGACTTGGCAAGGATGTAGGAAGCAGGCACTTGTACAAAAGAAAAAGGAACAGAAACACAGAATCAGAGGACATTTGCTCCCAGTGCCCGGCTGTTGTTGAGGGGACGCTGGTCTTCTCCTGCCTGGGGCTGGGACTACCCAAGCAGCCCTGCAGCGTGTAGATGGCACAACCTGGGCCATTTCAGCCTCTATAACCCTGGGAGCCAATTCCTTCTATTATCTTCTATTGACTCTGTTTCTCCGAAGGCCTCTGCTAATGCTTCTGTAGAACCTGCACTCTTACTCAACACAGGAAATCCCGAGTACGTAGCAGGTGCTCAACACACGCTTGCCAATGGATGGTGCATCGAGGCAGTGGGTGACACACACTGGTAACAATTCACCAAAGATATCAGGCTTGACCTTCGAGCACAGAGTTCCTCTATAGATGGCTGTACCTTATTTTGCAGGGGCACCAAGAAGGTTGACCGCATCCTTGGCAAGGCACCTGTACTCCCAGCCCTGCTGAACTACCTCTAGATCATGGGTCACCTGTAATTCTATCCCCTTGGTGCTTAACTGGGAAGACCCAGAAAATAACCAAATTCCATCTAAGGCCACCTAACCGGGTCTGCTCTCACATTGCAGGAGGAGGTCCTTGTTCCCTGCAAATGAGTCTGTGAAGAGGGTTTCACTGGAACAGATGTTCCTCTGTCATCTGACAAAAGCTGCCAGCAGCCTCCTGGCATAATTCTTCACAACACAAGCATCCCTCTTACATGAAAGCATGGAAAAACAGCTTGTAACTTTGCTTTACTTTGTGAAAGTTCCTGCTTAAAGTGAGTACGGGGATTAGCATCTGTAAACCCAGATATCCAGTGGACAACTTCTGAATTTCAAAGGTGCCCGTGGTTCTATGTGGTGAATGTGAAAATGCTGGGAGTCGCCAGCAGTGGTGGGAAGCCAAGTTTGGTGCCAAAGGCCTTCCTGAAATTACCACCAGTACACGCGTCAAAGCCAGATTGTATCAGGATGCCATCTGGCAAAATGGGAAGAGCATGGATTCTAATCCCAGTTCTCCTACTTAAAAGCCTTAAAATGATCTCAGGCCAGTTACTTAACCTCACTGAGGTCTAATTTTCTCATTTTCAAGGGGGTCACAAAGCTCGTACCAAAGATTGCATCTATGTTATGTGACAAAGTGAGTAGCTTTAGTCACTCAAGATTTACTCAGAATGTTTGTACAAGTGTTTCATATACGATGAAACATGATGCAGCTTTCAGGCACCATCATTCTTCCTTGGACTGTCCCCCTTTCTTCTACTGTCATGTATTCAGGAAATAAAAAATGCCGGACCCTGTGCTGAGGACCCAGAGATAGCAGGTCCCTACCATGCATCTTCAATATTGGGGTGGGAAGGACATACAAGTTACCAGTTGACTACAAGGTCAGGAAAGTCCTAGAAGATGTGTGCACTAAGGCTATTAGGGGTGGATTAAGGACTCCAAGTGAGCTTCTCTAGAGCTGAATCTAGAAGCAAACTTCAGAGGGCATCAGCCATACAATAATTAGGAGAGGTGAATCCACGCTTCCACCTGAACAAGCAAACGGCCTCATAGCAAAAGCCTTGACCAAAAGGTATTTGCACATCTAGGGGCACCAAGAGAATTGAAGTTCTTTATGGAGAAAAGTTTTGTAGCCAGCTGTTAATCCCAAATTCTGCATAACACACTGCCTACCCTAGAAGTTATTTGTTTTTCCACTCTGCGACCAGTACGTTAGGTGTGGGTGAGGAGGGAGGGGAGTGCTGACCTGCACCAGCCTTGACCGCTTTTGGATTTGCCCATGTGTTAGATTTTTAAGTGACAGATGAGGGACTAAGAAGCCGAACAGAGCTTTTGGAACTCTTAAATGGCCAGGAGATATAATTTATTTTTCAGACCCTTTAAAGAGAGAAGCCCTAGAATATGATCCAAACATTCATTTAGAATTTCTGGAGGGGCTACAGAAGAGTAAGAAGAAGCCAAAACTAGACCAAAATTTGCAAACACTGAAACCCAGCTCCAAATAAATGAGTTCATAGCTTGGAACTAGCCCCAGCATAAAAGCCTGCCAGAAGAAATAGTAAGTGCTTTTTTTTTTTTTTTTTTTTTGAGGAAAAAGAGTACCACCAAATCATCTATATGATTTTTACATACCATGTCTGACATGCAACAGAAATTTGTCAGGCATAGTAGTCTGGAATACAAAGCCAAGAAAACAAAGAAAAGAGACAAAACAAATATTAGAAACAGATCCGCAAATCCCCTTGTGGAGAAGCCATTTTGTATAGACTCTAAACTTACTAAATTTTTAGAATATAGATGAATGAGAAGATAGAGAATTTCATAAGAATACCTAAATATACAAAAAATAAAGTAATTTAAGTGACAGCTTTATGGTCTGTAAATTATGTCTCAGTTAACAGTAGAAAAAAATAATAATAAAAAACAAGAGCCAGGGGTTATTTTGTAGAGATCCTAAAAATACATCTAGATGATGAATAAACAATTCCACTAATATTATGCAACTGAGTATATGAGGTTTAGAGAGAGTTTTCATTAACAGTGTATCGTGTGAGCTTAAACATTCTGAATGCAGCTTTGCTGGAAGTCTAGGCAATGTGTTTCAGAGGACTTCTCTTAACATCGCTCAAGTGTCCCCTGAGTCGGGACAGAGACAGCAATGTCAAAGGGAGCATAAGGAATTTAAATAAAATTGTGCTGTGAATGTGAAATGTTTAAAGCACTAAGTTACCAAACATTTTATGTGTGGTCCTTAATAGGTCTAAAAAACAAAATTAACTAGTATTACACATTGAGAAGGGGATGAGTAAGTGAGAAGATGGTTTAGCAAAAAATATCTAGACTAGAGCATCCAGGAGAAAAGGGCGGAAAATATTTTAAGAGGGCATGGGTGGCAGCCAAAGACATGACAAAAAATCCAATAGGTAAGTAATCGGAAAATCAAAGAAAAAAGAAAAAATGCCTAATATTTCTCCCATATTAAACCCCCCAACATCAAATGTCTGTGAATGCACAGAGATGTATCTGGGTTTAACTTATAAAACTGAAATTGATGACACAAATCTCAAAAATAGAGAAAATAAAATGCATCACCTTGAAAAACCAATAATAAGAAAAAGGGCTCAACTAAAATATCAGAATCCCAAAGACAAGGGCACATCATCTACACGGGCTGAAAGGACAGAGCTCCCATCCCAGAGTTCTGTGCGCTGACAGACCATGTTCCAAAGGTAAAGGTAAAATGAAGACATAATTAGATAATTACTGAATTCTGCACTAGTAGAACTTTCTCTAGGAATACCGCAGAAGTTCTTCAGGTAGAAAACAAAGTGGCTTGCAGTGGAGACATAGAAATGCAGAAACTGAATATATATACAAATTGTATGTATAATTGCACTTATAATCATATATTGTGATATTGTGAGAATTGTATCAAGGAAGGCAGGTACGGCCTGGAGCACTGGGTGTTATATGCAACAATGAATCATGAGCGCGACATCAAAACCCGATAGTACACTGTGTGGTTACTGACGTAACATAATAACAAAATATATATATATGTACACACACACACATATAATTCAAACATAAGATAATAATGGCGTAGAAGTAAGGAAAGAGTAATGTATTATACAGTTTCGATGTTCAAGAAATGATATAATACCCTGGAAATTGGCATGTCAAGAATGCAAATACTAAGCCACAGGAAGTCACTGAGCACGTAGTAAAAGGAGGAGTAAGTAAGTGTAAAGAGAACAGGAACGAATGGTAAAAATACTGGAGTAAACCGAAAGACATTAAAAAAAAAAAAGAACAGGGAGTAGAAACACAGATCAGATATGGCATGTGGAGATAATAAGACAGAAAATTCCGACAAAACTATCAGCGTTTATATCGTATATAAATAGACTAAGTACGTTGATTAATACAGAGAGATTTTCATGCTAAAGAAAAATATACACTATATATTCTGACCAAAAAACTAGAGATATAGGAAAGTTGATATTAAAAAATGGATAAAGATATACCGTGCAAATATAGCTAATAATTATCGTAATGATGCTAACTATAATAATGACAAAACGAGGTAGCCATGGGGTATCAGACACAGTCAGTTTGGAAGCACTTCTTCTAGTAGAAAAACAAAAAATTATAGCCACTAAAGGGTCACTCCTCTGGGGAGATGAAAATTCTAAAAATACTGTCACCTCTGAACATTGCCTCCCAGTACTCATGAGGACGGCTGCTAGAGCAAAGGCCACAAATTGACAAGGAAACAGTCATTATGGGAGATCTTCACAGACTTCACTCTGCAACTAAAAGCAAAAATGACAAAATGATCAGTTACTGTAGAGAAAACTTTGACAATATAATCCATAAATTTAATGGGATTGATAAATTCAGAAATACATGCATCCAACAAATGTAGATTTTACATTTTTATTGCATATGGAGCATTTACTAAAATCACCCCTACTTTGAACCACAAAGCAAGTCTCAGAAAATGATTGATCGATTGAAATTAGGCCTACGGCATTCTCTGACCACAACAGGGCTGAGCTGGAAGCCAATAACAACCAAAGAATAATAATAAGTAGATCATTCCCAAATAGGAAAAAACACAAAAACCCAAGCAACACATTTCTAAATAAATCACAGATCAAAGAAAAAAAGCTGCAGAGGGAAGTTAGGAAATATTTTGTCATGTGTGTGATTTCATAACCACAGTGAAAGGTACGTGGGTTACAACGACAGCTCTGCTTGTACCAGATCTGCAGACTTCATCTGTATTTCCAAAAAGGTTACGGGTTCAAAACCAATCTAAATATCCATTTCAAGTAGTTAAGGGAAAGCAGGGTAAATTAAACTTAAAATGATAGCCAAGTACAAAATAAAAATTAAATCAGAAATTAAAGAAAAGGAAGTAAACTATTATATCAAAACCACAATCGGCCAAAACGGATTCAAGCAGAAAGAGAAAAATCCAGAGAGTTCTGCATTTGTTCAAGTACTGGATAATCTGTAACTGAAATTTATCCATACCAAAAAAGTTCCTCCAGGCCTATCCACCTTTGACTTCTTCTAATCGTTAACGGAACCGTGAAATACACAAGATTCTTACATAGCAAGTGCTTTTCCAGAAAGAGAGGGAGTGTTTCTCAACTGTCTTGATGAGGTCAGAGCCATCTTGATAACAAAACCTTACATGCACTTTACAGATAAAGGTTGTTTGGGGACTGTATTCACTGAATTATGCCCCCTCCACTGCCAGAAATATCTCCATCTTCTTAATCCCTGGCTCTGTGCGCATGTTACCTCATATGGTAAAGGGGACTTTGCAGATGTGATTAAGTTAAGCACTGAGCTATGGAGATTTTCCCAGATCGTCTTGGTGGGCTTACGGTAATCACGAGGGCCCTCCCAGGAGGAAGACAGGAAGGTGGATCAGTAGTAGGAGTTGTGATGACAGACAAGAAGTTGGAGAGATGAGAGAACAGGGCCAGAAGCCAAAGAAGGCAGGTGGCCTCTAGAAACTGAAAAACCAAGGAGATGAATTCCGCTCTGAAGCCTCCAGAAAGAACCAGTTTGCTGACAGCTTGAGTTTAGACATCTGCCCTCCCAGTACCGTCAGTTAATAAATCTGTTTTTTGAAGCATCAGGTTCGTAGAAATTTGTTACAGCGACAATAGGACACTAATACAGAGGCCAAGGTCTCTAACGCACATGGTTGCAAAAATCCCCAAAGAAAGTATTAGAGACTCAAATCCATGGCACAGAACAGTAGACGGTGTGTTCTGGGTCAGGTGTATTTATTCCAGGAATGCCAGGTGGAAGAGATTCAAAGGTAACATTTGAAAATAGGTCATTGTAAGTCACCCTAGGAACCAAAGAAGAGAAATTGTAGGATCGTCTCATTAGATAGATAAAAGGCATTGGATAAAATACAACTCCTATTCATGGTTAAAAAATAATAATCTTAGCACACTTGGTATTCAAGGGAACGTTCGTAACTTAACAAAAACCATCAAAAAAACCCACAGCGACGAAGCATGGGTGATCTTTACCCGATGTTGGGGACAAAACAAACTACCATCACTTCCATTCTGAAATGCACTGGAAGTTGTAGCCACTGCAACAAAGCAAGAAAAAGAAATTACAGTTGCAAGACTGGGTTAAATATCCTCAGACAACACATTTTGTACATAATGCATTCTAAGGTTTCTATGGACAAACCAAGATGACTAATAAATAAATTTAACAAAATGTAAGGCCCACGTACAAAGCTCAATTTTACTTCTAACTAACTACAATGAAAAATAAAAATTTAAAAATAGATTGAAAGATAAAATTGAAAAAGATACCATTAACCATGATTGGATGATTCTCAATTCCCAAAAGTAACTAATTATGTGGGAAGATCTCTACCCAGAAAATGACAAAATATTCCTTGTAGAAATTAATCAAAATAATGGATTGAAATACCCCCTAGTTAAATATCAGTACTTACCAATTTGATCTATAGGTTTAATGCAATCTTAAAATCTTGGCTGATACGTTTTTGGAAAGAGTGATTCTAAAAATCATTCTGAACTGATTCTAAAACATATATGGAAATGGGAAGGACCGAGAATAGCTAAGACAATCTTAGAAAAGGATGTAGTGGGAGGAATTACCGCACCAGAAATCAAGATTTATTGTGAAGCTCTGGTGATTAAGTCAGTGTTGAAAGGTGAGGGCAGACAAGGAGACCAGTCGGGGGGAAGGGAGTCCGGAAACAGACACACGCCCTACAGATGAGTGGCTTACAATAGCGCCGGTCCGGACCAGTGGGGGGACGTCCGCTCGATAAATGATGTTGAGTCCATTGGATATGCATATGGAAAAAATAAATCTCGTCCTCTTCCCATCACACACAAAATTGATTTCCAGAAGCGCTGTAAATCTGAGTGCGGAAAAAGGACGTGTTAGGAGAGTATCTTAGTGACGTGCCATTGGCAGAGAGTCCTCGGGCCGGACGCAAAATGCACTAACTGTGCAGAAGAGTGATGGATTTCCACATCAGAATGAGGAACATGTGCTCATCAGGAGACCGAAAAGAGCAAACGGGCAAACTCCTGAATGCGAGCAGATGTCACAGTACCGGTGGCCAAGGACGCCGGAACCAGCAAGGAGGAACCAGACACGCTCCGCAGGAACGCGGTGCAGGGGCTGAACGGGTGTGGCACGGAGACGAGGTCCGGAAGACGGGCCGTCTGCGGAACAGAGCCTGCGCTCATGAGTCATCATCAAGAAGGGGCCGCTGCAGACCGCAGTGTGACACCGCTGCCGAGACCCCGAAGGATGGAACCTCCACAGTCAGGCATCACCAAGTGTTGGCAAGGAGAGCCGGCACGGGTGTTAGATCTCACGGCTTGGCTACTGCGGATAGACACGTGCCGATGGTGAATCCAACTGTTGCCCTCGGTAATGCCTACACTATACCCTACAGAGCCCCGTACACTCTGCACCAAAGGCACGTGTAGAAGAGACGCCCGGCATCACGGGTGACGGCCCAGCCCGGAGACAGCCCCACCGTCCACCAGCGGGGGAATGTGCGCTCTGCCGTGAGAATATGACTGTACCAGGAATCTGCAAAACCACGGGGGAGAATCCCACAGACAAAACATGGGGTGGAAGACAGACATAGAGGAAAATTGACCATATGATCCAATTTCTATAGGATTTGCAACCGGTGAAAGCTGACCACAGGGGCTAGTGGTCAGAAGGAGGTGACTTTGTAAAGAGGAGGGTGGTCGTGGTCGTGGCTGGACAAGGCAGGGGTGTCTGGGGCCCTGGGGATGTGACGGCCTGGATCGGAGCGGAGGATGGATTTTGCGAAAATTTGTTGAAGTCGGCACTTGCATGCTTACGACCTGTGTGCTTTCCTGTGTGTGTGTGTGTGACATGAGTTAAAAAGAAGAAAAGAGAGGAAGACCACAGGAGAAAGTCCCAGCAGGGGAATGTTTCCTTGTCTCGTGGACCACACTGCAAGGCCGAGACACCCAGAAGTGTCCACACTGTCGTGTCCAGCTGGCTCCCGGACTGCAGGGCTGTAGCGTCGGGAGAGAGGGCCAGGGTGGAGGGATAAAACTGGAGCTTTTCAGTGCGTCTGTCTGAGCAGCTGAGGCCACAGGTGAACCCAGGATGCCCGAACCGTGCCTGGAATAAACCCCGGCAGAGACGTGGTCTCTCCGTGAGAATCAGTCGTGGTTCGTCAGAGAAACGGAACCACTAGGAGAGGACGTGTGTGCATCGTGCACACACTTACTATAAAATAAAACAGAAATAAAATAAACACAGAATTAGTAGAAGTTTAAGTAAAAAGAATTAAAAGCGAGGCATTGCAAGGACGGCGCTCACAGGCTATGAGTTCAGGCAGAAACCAAGGCCACAGTTTTGAGGCGTGATGTCCCCTTCCTTGGGGAAATCCAGGGTCAACCCTCCAGCTGATGGGGTGGCCCACAGACATACCCGAGAGTAACCCGCTTCACTGAGAGTCAGCTGAGGGCAGGTACTCAGCACGTCCACAGAACACCGATGCGGGGACGTCCAGGTTAGGACCTGATGGAAGAAGCAGGACCAGAAGAGCTGGCCAGGCTGACCCCTGCGACGAGCCACTTCTGGTCCTTGCCTGGAGCTCATCTTCCCAGAGAGGCTTTCTCTGCACGGCCACTGTCTGTCCTCCCCTGCCGTGCCGACGTCTGTCAGCACACCGTTAATCTTCTTTAAAGCACTTAACAGCCACAGAAAATGAGATTTGCTTGGTAGACCTGGTCTCCCGTTTACTACGGTGTCTGCGACCGTGGGAGGTCCCCCTCTGACCAGGCAAGCCCGGTGAGCCCAGTGTCACAGAGGACCCTGGGGCACACTTCCTTCCACCTAGCGCTGTCTGTCCTGCAGCACCGGGCGGCATCAGCACCCCAGTGCTCTGCAGGAGGTGGGGTGGTCTCAGAGGTGAGGGAGACAGAGGCATCTGGGTGCCTCGGGGGGTGATTGATGGACTTCTCCAAGCCCTTCCAGCCAGCCGACCACGGGGAGCCGTGTCCACATCCACTGAGTTTCCTAACTCCACTGCCCGGTGCCTACCGGGGACCTGGGGGAATAGCCCGCCAACCGCAGCTCTTGGCTTTAACGCAAACTTGGAAATTAAATAAAAGGCACCAGCACATTGTGCTTAGCCAATCATGACTGTTTGAAAGGATGAGCTGGGAATCAGTCTGTGCTCTGCGTCTCTCTCCCCATCAGCGATTTTCTGAAATGAAATTAGGCAAACAATGGAGGGAAGAGGCGTCGATCACAGCTGTCTGACATCTGCCTCCAACACTGCATTAGGGAGCCCAGGAGACCAGGCAGGTGCGCCCAGAGACGAGCACAGGACGCCCAGGCGAGCCGCACCGTCTCGCAGGTTAGCTCCGCCTGCCAGCCGGGGCAGGTGCCCTCCCGGGCCTGTGGGGCAGATCTGCAGTGCGCTCCGGGGGACGGCCCAGTGCAGGAGGCTCAGGTGTGAGGTTTCCCTGGAGGGAGCAGGGAAAGCATCCAACACAGGCGTGGTCCCCTAGGAGCCCCCAACCCCCACACGGGATTCAGAAGACCCCCCCACTGCACTCTGCCCCCAGCCTCTCACCTCCCTTAACTAACTAATTGGCCGACCAGCTCACTAAGCAAACAGGCTCAGTGTCACGTAGGGACAGTCGTTAAGCAAAGTCCGCATCCTGTGAGAGCAAACCGCACTCGGCCCCTGACGGTCGTTACACCCTACGAGCAGCTTGGAGCCGGGTCAGACGGACCTGCATGTACTTGGGTTCGAGGCAGAGGGGGTGCCCTGGCTCTGCGTCCTGGGAGAGCCTCCCAGGGCTGCTCACGGAGCACCTGCGGGGAAGCCGGGCGAGTGCTCCTGCTGGTGCAGCTGGATGTGCCCGAGGGAGGGACTTTGAGGGCCCCGTGGAGGTCTGAGGAGGCTTTGCCGACGCAGGGACACCTAGTTGTTGGAGAAAAACCACACCGGGCAGTGGTGAAGGGCCACGGGACGGCTTTTCGGGGCTCACTGCCTCGGAGAGAGGCTCGGGTTCGTGCTGACTGCGCTAAGAGAGGGGACTGAGGTTGCAGTGGGAGAGTGGAGTGGGAACCGCAAAGGGCCATGGGGGCATGGGAAGGAGCAGAAAGAAAGGGACTCGGTGGCGGGGGGTTCTGGGGGAAGCAGGAATTCCAGAGGCAGGCCGGGAGGGTAGGGGATGAGGTTTGACCGTGTGGGTTGGGGCAATGTCCATTTTGTCTCCTTTAGGGATGCTGTCTGGCCCCAGTGGAGGCTGGGTCACCGTTCGGTCGGGTGTCTCCGCACGGTGTTCGGGGGAGCCCCCCACACTGCCCGGGGGCTCACAGTGCAAGAGCTCAGTCCCAGCGGCGTTGGGTGAGGCGTGGAGTGTGGCCGGTAAGGGCCGTGAGGAGCAGGGGGAGGCTCTCAGGGGACAGAGTCCACACCCCTGGCCACGGGCAGCGGAGGGTCGGTGGTCGATGACTGCGGGGCTCACAGACTCCAGGAGCCGAGGTGTGGGGGAGGTGGGCCTCCCCCAGAGTCGACCCCACAGCAGGTCTCAGCAGATGAGTTAACCCAGCGCTGCCGCCTGCAGAGCGGTCGGGACAGGGAGATGCTTCACGTGGGCTGGTGGGCATGTGCCCCCGGCCGGATCCATACGGGAGGAATCCCTGTCACCACGCGCAGAGCCGAGTGGACCAAAGGAACTCTGGGACAGGGACTGTCCGAACGCTGAGCCGCCCGCATGGAGAGACCAGAGACACGGCTGCCGTTCACCTGGGCCCTGTGCTCCTGTGGAGGTTCACCGAACCTCGCGGAATCCTTTCCCCTCTCGGGACCCTGCACAGCCCGGGGTCGGCCCCCTCCTACAGCGCTCGGCCACATGCGGTCTGACCGTCCCCTCCTCGGTCTGACCGTCCCCTCCTCGGACAGACAGCTCCCCTGTCGAACCCCAGGCAGACCGTGAGAGCGGCATCTCCCCACAGCCAACACTGGCCACCCCTGCCAGGAACTCCTTTCCCACCCCACGCCCCACACTGTCAATACTGTTGGAATCAAGCATCTCCTTGTGGAGTCTGGATTTGTTTTCTGTTCAACGTCCACCACTCGTGGCTTCATAAGCCTAGAAATGTGGCTGGTGAGACTGGAACTCTATTTTATTTTATGACAACTAATTGATGTGTAAAAAGCCATATAAGGCGAGTGGAGCCCTAGGGAAGAAAGCAAATGCAGAGGAGGAAACTGACACATGGGGCGGGGGGGGGGGGTGGCTGGCGTGTCCTGAACCAGGCCTCCCAGCTGAGCAGTGACCAGGCCACGACACACCCCAGGCCTGTCCCGGGAAGTCCTGGGGTCTCCGTGGCTGGGCTGTTGCGCAGTGGATGAGACCACACACCCAGAGGGGTCCGAGGGAAAGAGCCGGAGCCCAGCCCCTTGCACACTCGCGGCCTCCTGCAGCCCCGGGTCGTGGGAGTGTCCCTCTCAGTGGCCTGAATGGGTGCGTCCGTTCCTCTCCTCCCAGGACCCAGTCTCAGGCTTGCACACTGCCCGCCCTCCCCTATCCTGTGCCTAAACCCCTCCTCTCACCTCTCTGCCTTTGCCCCCTGGAGAAAAGCAGATGTTTTCTTAGTGTTTCCGAGCATGGTTTGAGACAGAACGTCTGTGTCTCCATCGCATTGGAAGAGTGCGGACCCGCCCGGCACGGGCTCCCTTCCTGAGAGCCCACTGTCTGGCTCTGCGGGGTGGGCGGGGGGCAGGTGGGGAAGCTCTTTGCTCAGAGGAATTGGCTGCAAATTAACCAGGATCCTTACACGGCGCTCAGGGAGGGCTGCCGGAGTCACCGGTCCCACTGCCCACGGCTGAGAGTTTTTCACTCAGGGAGAAACATGGTTCTGGGGTCGGAGGCTCCGACTCTTATTCCGGAGTCAGCTGGCCTGCCGACGCCCTCACGCACATTCCTCAACTTGAGTTCAGTTCTCTTCCCTGGGTATTCGGGGCGCACTCTCTCTCTCACCCACCTTTTGAATGCAAATAGGATCAAATACGTCATGCTGCTTTGAAATCAAGAAAATGAAGGACGGTCTTAGGTGCTTGTCCCCTAGCCGAGCCTGGTGCTTCTCCTTCAAGAGATTTGTTGAGAAGAAGTGGTTGCTTTTGAGGGGGCTCAGGGAGCAGAACAGGCCTTGGGGAGCAAGATGGGGGTCAGGACGCAAGGCAGTGAGACTCGGGGAGCAGATCGGGGCTCGGGGAGCAAAGTGGGGAACAAGGAGCAGTGTGACGGGGCTGGGGGAGCAGGGTGACGGGGTTCGGGAAGGAGGATGGGGCACGGCGGAGAGCTGGCCAGGAACACGCCCCCACAGGTAAGGCGTTTGCACTCCAGAGTTCACCCCCCGCTTGAGGCCAAGGTCGTGGCATTTCATGATCAGTGTGGGGAGGCTCTGGCAGGACTCCGTACGACGTCGCGGGGGACGAAAAGGGGAGGCTGCACCGGTTCTCCTGTCCGGAAGGAAATGCTCCAGAGTGAGGGGGTCCAGGAGTCGTCAGCAGCCAGGAAAGAAGCTCCGGGCAGGTCACCACCAGCCGCCGAACAGTTACTTTGCACGATTTCTGCTGGTGTGGAGCTGCTGCCGGCCGGTCACCCAGCAAGAAGCGAGTGTCGCTCAGCTCCGGCAAAGGAGCCCACCGCTTGGTTGGAGGCCGGTAAGGAAAGATTGGAGGGAAGGACGGGACGAGGGAGGCAGGGAGAGACGCGAACGCACACACAGACCAGCGCGTGGACACAGCATAACTCTCCTCGCACCTATGCTCGCAATAGCACTCGGAGAGACCGTGTCCCTCTTGCTTGCTGGAAGGACGGGTGAAGACCCGCCTGTGCAGGGCATGGAGGAGGGTCCCGTCACGTCCAGTCACGGGCACAAAGCGTCGACCGAAGGCTCCGTTCTACTCAATCTGGCACAGTATGCCTCTTAGGGTTCCGAGAATTAGCAAAGTAAGAATACGATATTTGGAATATACGTACACTGGGAAATTATTTGCTGCTTCTCTGAAGCTCAAGTTGAACCTGTATTTTACCTGGCGACCCGGCTCTTACCGAGCGGACCATCCGCAGACGTGCGCCACCCCGGACCCGCAAGCTCCCCTGCTCCCCTGTTTACTGATTTCAGCGGCAACAGCGACTTTTAGAAAAGCAGGGCTGAGTGCAGACATGAGCTCGGAAGGGCCCGGATGGTTTTCCTCCGAGAGGAAAGCCTAGAGGGGACCACATACGGGCCCCTGTCCAATGGCACAGCCTCTACAGTTTCGTGCACTCCTTCCCAGGTGAGAAGCAGTTGAAGAAAAGCAGACGCCAGCGTCTTGATGCGGCCTTGGCTTGACCTCAGGGGCCTTCCAGGACAGTCAGGGCATCACTGCCTTCATCTCTGGTCCTTCCCGCCCAGAGCCCTGGCTGTGCCAGGGAGGGAGGAAACCTGGCGGGACCTCACGGCCACCGTGGGGCCGTCTGTCAGCACGCGTTAAGTCCGCTTGAAGACCCGGCTTCTGTGAGTGCCTGGTGAGACCCTTCACCAATGTGCCGCACTCACGGAACACCCGCCTGGCTTCTCAGGAAGGCCTGGTCCCAGTTGTCTCCGTCCATGACACAAACGTCCTCTGTCTTTGGCCGCGCGCTCCAGAGCTGGCTGCTGCATCCCCTACCGTGCACGATCAGGGCGTATCGGATATTTGATAGAGGAAATGTTCAGCTCCTCGGAAATTCAATCCCATTAAATGCAGCAAACGTCCATTGAGTGCCTATAACCGCCCATCATTTTGAGGTGCAGCCATTCTTCAGGATTATTTTTCAGACTAGAGTATTCATTAGTCAAGACACGAGATTTCCAGCGGAAACTTTGGTCCAGGCGCCGGACATTTCCTGGACCCCTTCTCTGAGTCCGTCTTCGGTTGGGGGCGGGGTGTGGGGGACAGTGGTCTGAGCGACAGAGGCTGCCATCCCCTGCCTGAGGGTCCAGGGGGAGAGGGGACCATGGAGTGAGATACGAGGAGGCCCCAGTAAGAGTTGGGATGGGGGGACACCAGGCCACCAGCTGGGAAAGGTTTGTTCATTGGGGGAGATGTGGAGTCCAGCTCGAAGGCGGCCTGGAGCCCCTGGATAGGGGCTTGCTTTGCATCACCTCCTAGGTGATGTCACCTAGGACACTTGGTCCTAGGCTGAGCAGGAGTGGGGAGTCAGCTGGTGAAGGTGTGAACAGCGACCACCAGTCCTGAACGCCGCGTTGGGACTCGAGATCAGCAGGAGCCCAGAGGCTGTGTCTCCGGAGGCAGCGACCCCACAACTAGAAGTTCACAGGAGGGTCCATTGGGGAGCATGGATGATGAAGCCCACGGCTGTCGGTGAAGTTAGAGCGACTGCGTGTGCGTGTGTCTTTCCTAGGGCTGCTGTCACATGGCAGCACACGCCGAGGGCTTCACCAACAGAAAAGTGTTCTCTCCGGGTTCTGGAGGCTGGAAGTAGGAGATCAAAGTGCTGGAAGGGCTGGTTCTCCTTGAGGCTCGGGGGGACAGGGTGCTCCTGGCCTCTCTCCCTGTCCTGGCCTCTCTCCTGGCTCCTGCTGGAAGCTGAGGACGTTCCTTCATTCCTACTGCATCGCTCTGATCTTTACCTTCACTTTCACACGGTGTCTCCCCTGGTCCAGTGTTTCTGGGTCCAAATTTCCCCCTTACCAGTCCTTTTGGATTAGGGCCCAACCCTCTCTAGTATCATCCCAGCTTAACTCATGGCATCTACCACACCCTTACTTCCAGCTAAACTGAGAAACTGAGAGTTAGGACTTGAGCATGTACATCCTGGGGTAGGAGGGCACAGTTCCGCTCCCGAGTCTGTGTGTGTGTGTGTGTGTGTGTGTTTATCCCCACTCTGCTATGTGTGGTTTCCTTCTGTCCCCCAGAGGTGACCGCTGTCTCGAGGAGGATGCCTGGCCGAGGGCTCACATGTGCCCACGCTGCTCTCGGCACTTTTCAGGGCCCGGTCATGTGATCGTCAGCACGACCCTGCAAGATGGACGTCGGCCCCGTCTTGATTCTACCGCTGATGGAGCTGGGGTGCAGGCCCGGTAGGCAGCCACCCAGGACCACGGAGGGTAAACAGCACACCCAGCATCTCCCCGGTCCTGGGGGTGGGGAGAGGGAGCCAACTGTACCAGGTGGTCACCAGCCAAGGGGAGGGGCGCAGCAAGCATGCAGCCACGGACTGCAGGGCGGATGCCTGACCCAGGGTCTCATGGGGGTCAGAGCCTGACCTTGGCCGGTCTGTACACAGGGAGATGGAGTCCAGGCTTCTCCTGTGCATTTTCATTTTCAGGACCAAAGCTCAAGGTGGTAACAGCTGTGGCCACTCCAGCAGGTGGGATGACGAAGATCGGAGTCCACACCAGGGAAACCAGGGTGAGAATCCCTAGACACTGGCTGCGCTGGGGCAGAAAACATCCCCTGACCCACGAGGAGGCACCCAGGACCCCGACAGCACCCACAGCACCTGCTCCTTCATCATGGGTAGAGGCTGCGGGGGCAAAGACACAAGAGACAAATCAAGGAAACAGCCTTAGTAAGAGATCTGAATTTTGAATTTTGAATTAATTCCACAGAAACTGGGTTAACCAAGAGACACATGTTACCCCCAGAGAAACAGATGTCTCCCGTCGCCAAGCTCCTTCCTCCCCCTCGTCCCCTATCTGCTGGAACAGGGGCGCGAGGGCCTATGAGGTCAGATGGAGGGAATAAAGGGGTGCGTGTGTGTGTCTCCCTAGCCGTCTGACCTGCAGAGAGCATGTCTGGACCCCACTCCGGGGTCCGCTGCTGGGACTCGGACACGGAGCTGAGGGAGCGAGCGTGGCTGAGACAGAAAGGCCACAGAGTGCAGGGGCCGGAGGACCTCCGGGTGCTCACACCTGTCCTGTGGCAAACAGAGATCTATGTCCACCTTCCATGCGAAGCCCTTGCGTGAGTGAGGTGACCGCCAGGTGCTCACGGGGATGGTCTTCTGTGGCCCGCGTCAGGAAGGTCCGGAGGAGCAACATGCAGGGAAGGAGATCCGTTTGAGCTGGGGGACGCGTGGCTGGGCGTGAGGGGAGAGTCAGACAAAGAACTCTTGCCGGGCCGGCCTGCTCTGTGCCTGGAGTTCTGAAGCTCGGACCTCCTCCCCGCCTTCCTCTAGACCCCCATCACCGGTGACAGCGCGCACCAAAGAGCATTTCTCAGGTGACCTCAGTGCGGGCCTCTCACTGCATAAAGGAAATTTTTGATGATGCAGTGACCCTTAGAAAAAGTGAGATTCTAAGTCAGAGAAGGTGCACGATGGCTGTTGTCTTCGGGAAGGGTGTGTAAATAACTTCCTCTGGGTCACTTTGGGCATTTCCGTACAGTCCATTAGCGGGGATGTGACTGTTGGCCCCGTGCATTAATCCGGGATGCCCGAATCGGAGTTACCATTCCAAACCTGGGGTGACAGTTGTCATCATTGATCCAACTGCCTGGAAAGTCATATCACGACAGCGTTTCTCTCGTAAGACTACGAGATGTCAGATGAAGGAATCATTCCGTTCAACTCGCACTCCTTGCTCTCTCGAAGATCGGCGTCTCCCGTAACCCCACCATCGATCCGTACAAAGTTAGATGCGTAAGTGCATTTTTAATGACTTTCCAGCGTGGCCGGAAACAATCGGACGGAGCGAATGTGGGCCGTTCTCGCCTGCGCCGGCCGTCTGCTCCCATCCCGGGCTCCCGGAGGCTCTCCCTCTGCAGCTTTGTATCAGGCAACTGTTGGAGTTCGCGGAAAGGAGCTCAGATCGAGGTGTAGTAAATCGAACGTTTAAAACACAAATCACGGGAGTGGTCTTGGGACTTAATCGCGTCTCTGCCATCTGACATTCCCCTTCTGCATCAGGCCGCAGTGATGTTACTCAACACGTGCCAGCGGGGCCTGCATGTCTGCAAATGAGTCGTTGTAGGGATTCAAGGAGCGTGAGGAGAATGGACTGTCGGGACGAGAATGATGACAGGAGCCCAGTCTGCCGGGGGCGCCCTCGAGGTGAAGGGCGCACAGGGTGGGCCACAGGGCAAAGGCCTGGGTCCGCTGAGTCTGGTTCTGGCTCTAAGCTCATCCTCGTCCCCCACAGCCTTCTGCCCCCCACACTCCGGGATGATCTCCCTGTCCGGAGGAGCGTGTGCAGTGAGCAGGGAATTCTGTACCAGAAACAGTGGCCGGAGGTGGCCATTCTTGAGCTCGAGGTGAATGGCCGGGGTTCCATCTTTGTGTTCCTCTCTAAAACCTGAACGGGAGTAAATCGTCCTAATCAGTGACGGACGGAAGGGGTCTAACAGGATGCCAGTGACAATGACCTTCCCCAAGGTCTTGTTGGGGAAAAGGCAACGACCCTCACAGGATGTTCTGACCTGGAAGGACTTCCCAGTTCATCATGGGGGCGGACAGCCGTGGCCTGGGATCGGGGTCCCTGAGTTAAAATGTGGGTCCTGTGCGATAGACCACAGGCAGACATAGAGCGGCCCTCCTACCCCTCCCCCTAGCCACAGCTTCCTATCCTGTACCATGGTACACGTCCAAGGAAGCCACTCTCCAGCTCTGCCATCCTGTAGTGACACTCCCTGGAGTTGTTTTTTTAACGAGCGCGGGGGGAAGAAAGCTAGCTGGCTTTCTCGTCCCTGCCCCCATCACCCTTGTGACGAGTGACTGCAGCATGTGCCCTCCTGGGCTTGAAGAAGGACCTCCCACCTCTGCCCCGTCTGTTTGCTGCGACAGTCCCCAGACGCTTTCCTGTTCACGCCACACTCATCTCCTCACCTCTACGTGGTTGAAATATGTCCCCGAGCACGCAGACCTTTTGGGCGCTCACTTCCCGGAAGGACTCCTGCCATCACGCCGGAGCCCCACTGGGCGTTTCCTTCGATGTATCTTTTGAAGCAAAAACACCGTTTCTCTCAGGTGATTGGGTAGGTCATCTCCTCCTCCTCTGCGCTCCAGTGTAGAGAAGTCTACGTCCACGCTAGCCCATTGTTTGGTGTTCTGTCCTGGCGTGTTATCCATAAACGTGGAAGACGTGGTTGAGCATTCGCTCTGAAGCGTAAAGGAGAAGACAATTATTTCTGGTGTTATTTTAGGAGTTTATTCCGAAGTCCAGGCAGGTGCAAAATGGGAGCATCGCTGTATCAGATTGGATTCTGCCATAACACAGTGATTCTGGTGAGGCCAGAGAGACACGGAAATCCCGGTGTTATCTCTGTGTAGAGGGTGAAGGTACAAACACCAGACCTGAACGGACGGAAACCACAGTTTTGAACGTCAAGGCCATGTCATCTCCCCACCCTCCACCCCATCCTTCACTCAACAAACACTTCTTAAGCACTTTTCTTTTCAAGGGCTTGGCTCTGGGTAAGCAGAAAGGAAGACGGTATGTGTATGTGCAGAGTGTGCCCCGCACCCCACAGCCTCCTCTCGTGGCTGCTCTGACCACCAAGGGTCACCGTGATCCTGACTTCAAAGTCAGGCACAAGGGAATGGCGCATTCCCTTTGTCCTGATGCGTGCGTGACAGGTGCTCCTCTGTGCTCCTCTGGGTCTGGAGTCTTCCTTTCCACACCGCGTTTCTGAGACTCACCCCTGCTTTCCATGCTCCCAGGTGGCATTGCCCTGGGACTGACAGACGTACACTGACTTATTCACCCGCTCTACTATGGATGACCTTTGGGGTGCCAGCCCTCTAGGGACATTATGAACAACACTCTGCACACATGCTTGCTGGTGGCTTTGATGCACGGCCGCACGCCCCTTCTTTGGAACATCTTCCTAGAAATGCAGCCGCAGGCTCACGGAGCACACATGTGGCTTCCGTGCCTAGTTCTAACGAGTAGAACGTGTTTGTGCTAGCCTGCACTCCTGCCAGCACCGTAGGTGGGTTCTGGTTCTCCCCCATCCCTGCCAGTGCTCCATGCTGTCCGTCATGGTTGTGTTCATTGTGACTGTGGGTCTGAGCATTTATTACAACAAGTATTAACTTTGCCTCTAACACAGAAGATCCACATGCTGAAGAGAAATGTAAGAAACAGAGAAATGTTCAAAAAAATGTCTAATGACTGAAATCTTTCTATGTTTCCTGGACTTTGTTATCTATGGACACTCCATCCGCATTTAAAATCAGGAGTCTTGAGGTCCTCTTGTACACAATTCTGGAGCTTTTCCTTTTTTTCACAGAACACTATACGGCGAGCACAGTCCCAAACCATCAGATGCTCACTGAGGTTGTGACTTTCACAGCATTAAACTGCTTATCAGGAGGTTTGTACCACAGTTCACTTATCTGTACCCTCACAAAGCTTAAAACCAAACATTTAAAAAAAAAAAAAAAAGAAAAGAAATCAAGCAGATAGTGAGGAAATTTATTCCCAGAACAAAGGGTGGTATTTAAAGAAGCAAAACAAAATTTAGCACCCAGTAACTTAAGAGCACAATGTCTATAATCCAATAAAAAATTGCAGGACAGGCAGGAAAGCAGGAAAATACAAACCCAACCTTCAGAGAAGAAATTTAAGCTATTTAAGAAATAGCATGAGGAGTATCTCAGACAACCATCCATCGTGTGGCATATGTAAAAAACTATCATCAGTACACGTCGTGCATACAAACAGAGCAGAAGACACTCTAGGTAGGTTTTTAAAACAGCGAGTGTCAACTATAGACAAATTTGAAGACAATGGCCAGACCATGTTTGTGATCTCCTGGTGCTGACAGACTCTTCCTGAAGATTTGAAAGGCACACGTCTCTGGGTAAAAAGTGAGGGTCTGGGGATTGAATGAAACTACATTTTCTTTCATGTGTAACACCAGTGACAATGAATGCAGACCCATGAGATACTGAGGGGAGATCTTTCTAACATCGAGAATGGACAACAGAATAACATGTTGAAAACAAGGTATTTGGGCAAATACACACGGAGATGGCCAAGAAATGAATGGAAATCTTGGAGGCATGCAGTGGTTCTTTCCCAGAAAGTCACAACCAAAGGGATGACAGGTGAAAAGAAGGTGATATTCCCTAAAACAAGACCTCAGGACGGCAGTATGCAGCAGGAGACGATTCCAGACAAGAACGAGGATGTGGAGGTAGCCTTCCTGCAGACGTCCAGCCTTCCTGACAAACGACCTGGCAACATTCAGGGAAGTTACAACCCAGTAAGCCCTTCCTCATTCCTGGTTTCCCCTCAGTTCTGTTTGTCCCTCAGGAACTGTCCCCGAATGAGGACAGAACAATAGATGCTCACAGACGGTGGCCTCTGTGTGGCCCTGGGGACATGGACATCCAGAACCCACTGCCACCACCCACTGGGCACCACCAAAGCCAGGCGTGCTGAGCCACAGACACCACGTGTGCAGTGAGCTGGTCACTTCTCACAAAGCCACAGCTGAGGTTTCGCTGCCGTCCCCTGTGCAGGCAAGGACCCTAAACGTGGAGTGGGTTAAGCAAGTGTCCATGCCCCGCAGTGAGGAAAGGTGGGTCTGGACCGAGACCTTTTGTTTTTAATTTTATTATATAAATTTAAAGTACACAAAACTGGAACAAAACAGCCCCCCAGCTTTCATGAAACCTGAAGCTGCGTCCACACCCTCACCCCGATCCCATGTCGTAGGATTTGTAAAGCAAATTCCAACGGGACTATCATTTCATCCTTAAGTATTATGGTTTGCAACTCAGGAATACAGGTTTTCCCTTTTTGGAGACATCACACCATCAGGAGCTCACTGCACAATTTTCCACATTCAGTGCTTGCTGCCATTACAGGTGTCACTGTGCATGCCTCTCCCTAGTTGTTCTGCAAGTGGTTTTTAGCAGCATATTTGCCTGTGTGTTTGCATGTGTGGTGTGTGTCTGTGTCTTGGGGCAAACTCTGCAATCAGTTCGCTTGTCCATCAAACCTCCCTCCGTCCGGCGCTGGCTTCTCTTCACACCCCGTGCCCCATGGACATGATTTGTTGATGAACACAGGACGTTTGTCCCAGAGCTTCCCACAGGCAGATTTCTGCTGACTGCACCCCAGCGACAGCATTTAGCCTGTTCGGACGTCCCCCGTACTTTCTGTAAACTGGCAGGTCTACACACCTGATCAGATTTAGGGTTTGCAGGAGTGTTTCCCAGAAGATGTCTGTGTGCCTGGTGCCAGTTACACGGTCTCCATTGTCTCCCATTTTGTGATGTCTGCTGCTGACGATGACCCCTGCCTACATCCATTCCTTCAAGAGTTTAAAGTTATGATATTGAAATTTCATGAGTTCTGGTTCATTCATTAGCTGGAGACACTTCCCCTCACCAACTCTTAGGTTACCTCGAGGTCAGTCCAAACCAGGCAAGCCAAGCAACCGTCATGTTCTCCCAGCACTCTCCCATCTTCAGGTTAGAGGCATTCAGTCCCCAGGGTCCTCCGAGCCTGACCGATGAGTTGTTTATTTTCAGTGTGACTATGAGCTCGCAAATTTAGATCTATCTGATGTTTGCCAGTACATGGCAGTTCGTATCTCTATTATCTCAAATTCGTTTTCTGTGTACGTCTCATGGGACCTTGGTTGACTCTGATGGCTTTTCTCCTGTCAGGTACGAAGAGGGGTTCCACATGCCCTTCAAACCTTTTCTGCCCCAGACTTGGAAACCAGCAGTTTCTCTGGTGGGTTCCAGCTCTTTCTCATGGGAGGTGGAACTTAGACAGAGCTGGTCGTGACCACCAAGCGGCCCGTCCCTCCAATTCCCAAACTGTGGAGTTGAGTGAGAAAGTACAAAGTGAAAGAAAACACCACTGTGTATAGTTAAGAAGAACAAAAAAGTTAGGGGCACCCAGCTGGCTCAGTCAGAGGAGCATGGGACTCTTGATGTCAGGGTTATGAGCTTGAACCCCACGTTGAGCGTGGAGAGTTTAAAAAAAAAAAAAAACCCACCACCACCACCACCAACAACAAAACCCCCTTTTTAAAAAGTACACAAAACAATTCTCTACATTTCATAAGTGTAATGAGATGTCACAGTTAACATCACACATAGTTAACCCCAAACATCAGGGTGAATGCCAGTGGGAGGGAAGGGGGAGCTCAGAGAGAAATGGATTATTAAAAAAGGAGAAAGGAAGAAGAAGAAAATAAAGGAAGAAGGAAAGAAACAGGCTCATGTTTTACGGACTGAAATGTTAGTTAATTTAACTTCTGTCATCAGAAGGTCAGTAAGTTAATAAACAAAATTTTAAAAGCAAAGAAATACAGGCAGATCCTTACAGAAAGTGGTTGGCGGAGGGGGGGATGGTCGCTAATGAGTGCAGGGCTTCTTTATGGGATAATAAAAGTGCTCTGGAATTAGATCGGGGTGATGCATATATAGTGGTGAATATACTAAAAACCATTGAAGTGTACATTTTATAAGGGTAAATTTTACGGCTTATAAATTATATCTCAATTTAATAAAAGGAAAGAAATACTCTGTCCTATTCCCATCCCAGCTGTACCCCGTAGAGAAATCCACACATGGCCTTGAGCCCTTGGGCATGTCAGGGTTTGCAGGCAGCCTGGACGTCTATCCACTAGGCCGGACTGATGGACACGGCAGGACACATAACTCGGTGTTCTGTGTGGGAACCAGGACCCATGATCAGGAGCTACAGACCAACAAGGAAAAAGCTTAAATGCAGGTGCTTTGTGCAAAATGCAAGAAACCACATCAGATTCACGGCACACTACTTCACATAAACTTTTAATCTATTTTATGTATGCGCACACTGCTTATTTTTCAAAGTTACACACGTATCTAATTGCATATATCAAACACATCGCTGCAGTTGCCAAGCCGTGAGGCCAGGGCGGTGGTGGGACCCAGCATGGAAGAGAAAACACCGAACAGAATGAAGAGTGGGGTCCTGCCTGAACCCAGCGTGCACGGGAGCTGGCCGTGAGCCGAACGTGGGGGGACCCTCTCTGCACCTGAGGCTCGGAAAAAAAAAAAAAAAAAAAAAAAAGACAACAATCTTAGTTCGATCCAAATGTGTTCTCGGGTCACTGCAAAGTGCCTTCGAAATGTCCTCTCCGCTGGTGTCCCCCACATTCCTGCCCCAGCAGACTTCTACTTTCAAAACCCTCTGCTTCCTCACTCCCACTGCCCAGCTCCCAAATCCCCCAGACTCACGTAGTTCCTTCTTCTTTCTTCTTTCTGGAGAGCAAGTTGTACGCCCTTGGCCGGTCACCCAGTCTTGGTTCTCTTATCCCCTCTCGGGCTCAGACGAGCTCTGCACCCACATGTCTGGGGAGCAGGTAGACAAATGCTGCCTTCCGCTGTAGGGGACAACGCTGCAGGGGCAGTGGGCACAAGGTCCCTCGCAGGTGAACAGTTGCTCGACCTGAAGCAGACGCCATCCTCTGCGCTCTAGGCCCTGGCTCTACGCACCCCTCAGTGCTCCCGGGATCCGGTAGCTCAGCTCCAGCCTTGCTGTCCCCCAGCTCCAGGAACGGGTTGTTGTTTTCGACGTGTGTTATTTATGGCCACAGTGTCCTCTTCTCATGCTTTCAGCCTCTATTACCCGAGCAACCGATTCCTTGTATTAAATCCCATCTGCGGAAATGCCTGGGCAGGTTGCATTTTCGTGATAGATCCCGGCTATCCCAGGAGCAGTGCCAGACTGGGAAGCAGATCCTCAAAGGTGGGGTCCTGGGATTGGCTTGGTCATGTGCTTGGCCTTAAGTGCAATGCTGAGCTCATTAGCGTCTGACAGTCGGATACCAGACCCTCAGTGCGCTAGAGCATCCCTGAAAGAGACGTCTACTTCTCATCGTGATGCAGAACCCAGGGAGTCCAGGGCTTCAGGGCTGCTACCCCAAGTGGCTCCTCCACTCAGCCATTGTCCCAGTAAACCCGATACAGTGAGGAATTCTCCTTCATCACACTGGAGAGCTTCTAGAATAAAAATGGTAAACTCGGGGCCATCATGTCTCTGTGGAAGTCATGGAGAAGTAAGGAGATTCTAGGGCAGCCCCCCCCCCATTTTTTTTTTCTCACAGTTGCAGTAAGGAGCTTATTGAAAATCGGGTGCAGAACATAACCATGCAGGTTGCAGCCTTATTGAATTCATACACCCACCAGCTGTCTTGAGTGTGGAGGATGGTCTGAGAGGTCATGGGATTTTGAGACTCACGGCGGGTGCGTCTGGTGGACTTCGATCAGGCTGAGAATCCTGAACCCCTGCATCTCTCCAGGGATGCCTTACCAGCAGAAGTCATTCCTCTCCCCATTGCCGAGGAGTCTGGCTGACTCGGTGCCCCAACTGAGAGAGGGGCTGTCTGCCCCAACCCCACCCTCCCCCCTTCTTCACCCACAACCGGAGTCCACTGTCTTCATCCTTTAAGGGGAAGTGTCACGTCCAACCTGCGGGAGGTAGTTTACAGCATGAAAGAATCATGAGAACTTGCTAATTTTCACCAGCAGAAATGTGAGGGAAATGTGTGGAAATGAATCTGAAGGGTGTCAGACCAAAGAGGCTGGGAGACAAATTGGGATCAGGCCGACCTTAGCAGTCACCATGTACTCACCCGCGATTCAGGGCTTGATGTGTTAGCTCCAGAAGCCGTAAGAGTCCCTAACAATTTTCTTGATTGATGGCCTAATTGAAACTTGGGTTGTGGATGACCCACATTTGCTGGTGATGCCATGTCTTCCCCGGCATGATGTAGGAAAGGGAATACCAAGGCCAAACTTACTGGGGTGCCGGACTGTGGGATCGTCGCATGTGAGCTCTGCATTTCCCCTCGGTCCTTCCTGAGAGCCCCGAAGACGCGTGCCAAGAAATGCATTTGTTGGAGGATAGTGGTGTTCTCGAAAGTTCAGCTTGCGGTCCTCGTGGGGGTAGCACCATGGACTAGGGATGATGGAGTCCTGAGAAGGACAGACCAGAAGGCAACATTCAGGCAAGAGAGACATTGCTCAGACCACTGTTCCCCCATCTTCCATGGTGACTGCTGATCATGACATCTCTAGGATGCTCATCTGGAAAACTCACCCAGTATCACTCAGCACACAGAGCAGGAAACAACACTACATCCCGGTGGGCAGACCCTTCAGTTATGAGGCCATGATGCAGAGGCAGGCAGTCTCGCTCCGTTTCCACCTTGGACCCTATTGCAGACTCAGATGTCCCTGACTGAACGGGAGGTCGCATCCCTGGGCAGAGGGCCCTAAAGTACTTCCCAGGTGCACACCTGGATTCTCCTCCGTGCCTTGTTCTAGGGGCCGTGCAGCTGTTACCCGGGCAGAGTGCACTGGGCAGTGGGAGGGGAGCTGGGTTTTCTCTGTGCACTGGACACTGGTTCCGAAGTGATGTTAATTTCCTTGGAAGCCATTGCCGTCCCCGAGCTACAGGGCTCTGGGGGTGATGGACCTGGCTGGTGCAAGGAATGTTCTCATAGTGCGCTCCCAGTGGCTCAGTGATCTGTGAGAGTAGATATTCCTGATAATTGGCACGATCCCTCACGCCTCCCCAGATTGGGGAGTGGGTGCCGTCTGGAGGCAGGAAGTGAGCAAAAGGCTGGGATTTCTCCTCGTGTTCCGAGAGCGAGGGAACAGTCAACAGCTTCTCGCACCACTGCCGAGAACGGTCAGGGTCACTCTCAGAGGACTGAACGTGCAGGGGTGGGGGTCCGGCTGCTCTGTCCTGTGCGGAAGACAGAGGGGTCTCGGCGAAGGACGGTAATCTCAGAACTGAACTGCACGGAGCCCACGCCACCTTCTCTTCCAGACACGGCCCCTTTGCTGATGGAAATCAACACACCTGTGTCACCATCTCCCGTCAGATACTGGGAATGGCTTCTGGCTTCCCAGTGTCCCAACTGCTAGCAGCATTAGCACAGGGTGGGGGAGGGGGTCGATGCAGGGAAGGGAAATGTCAGCTCCAAATAGTGATAAATGACTTGCAGACTCGCCGTGTGAGTTTCTAAATCAAGACTGTCTTGTACGTAAGAAAAGATCCTTTCTACGGAGCAGAAAAGTCACGGACTTGGTTTTTACTGGGGGGAACATCCCTCTCCTGCTGACAATTGAAGGAGCAGGAGAGAGAAAAAGTAAGTTGTGATTCGATCCCTCGAGGGAGTCACGCCTCCGATGAATCGTTTACCCCAGCACCGACTGCCGCTAACATTATTTGTCTGATTAATTTCTTCAGGCCTGTTCTACTCTGCAACATTTTTATTCCACAAGGCAGGGACGGCGTCTGTACCCTCCCCTCTGTATTCCCAGTAGCTCACAAAGTTTCTGGTGCACAGTACGTGCTCTGTAATTATCTGTTGAAATGAGGGAAAAACGAATAAATTTCATAGAAAAAGCAGTAAGTGCCCCCCGCCGCCAGTGGGAGTGATGTCTGAGATCAGAGGCGGATCTCACCCGATCCGAACCCAGACCCACCTCTACAGATTCTTTCCTCCACGTTCTTCCAGCAAACCAAACTGAACTTCTGCCAATCAGGACCGAGCACCCACGCAGTGATTCTCAAAGGGACCCCCTACCGGCAGCCTCAGCATCGGTACGTGCCGGGTAAATGAGTGACCGGTGGTGGGAGGGGTCTCTCTTCCTCCAGACCTTTCAGTGGGGTGTAAGGAGGCTACAATTTCTGGCTGTGGTTCAAGTTCACTTAATTAGCGTTTCAAACATGAAATCGGCGAACAAGTAATCCCTCCTTAAAAAAAAAACAAAAAACCTGATATTATTTTTTTAAAGTAAAAATGATTAAATAGGAATTTTTTAAAAAATAAAGTTAACTAATTTCCTTATCCTTGGCATGGTTTTCTTCCATTCGTAAAGGAAGGCAAACGAGTTTCCCATAAACAGCACTTACCGGCTTTACAATACAATTTGATTTATAAAAATTCAATTTACACGGAACTTTCAAGAGAGACATTTATTGTGGAAAGTGGGGTATTTGACATTTGGTTCTGAGATCGATACGTCTGGGACAGTTCTGAGTTAAGGACAAATGCCCGTGTTCCCTCCGCGCAGCGGTGAGGATGGGGCCCTGTGCTCTGAGTCGGGGCCGGATGGCAGGTATAATTCCCCAGTACGTGTGGTTAGGTCAGCGCCAGGCAATAAATCCACAGAACGCCGGGCAGTTTCAGGAAGTCTATAAAGTGTGTATTTACAGAATTGTGCCAAATTGTTATGGGGGTTTAAAAAAAATCAATGCTCTGATCTATCTACCCTCCTGGAGAGCCTGTCATACAGGAAATGCTGTCCAAAACGGTGACAACGGTGATGACTAGCACTGTGGCCACACCTCGGGCTTCGGGACCAGACTATGCAAATACAGGTGGGATCAATAACAGAAGGTTTGGGTCCACCCACGGTGGGCGATCGCGTTGGGGTCTGGCGCTTTAGCTGTTTAATTTCAGATTTATCTCCCTGTTCTCAGACAAGACATTGTATAGATTTTCTGCAGTTCTGAGAAAATGCTTGAACACATATCCTGGACCCTTTCCTCCCCTGCACAATTGTGAAATAAAATGTTACCCAGAAAATACACGAGTAGGTGAAAACCTGTGTAATCCCACAGCATTGTCTTTGCAGAACACACTGGACCACCAACCCAGCCCTGTAAATGCCCCCACACATAGAGGAGAGCCCTGGTCCCCGTTGCCCAGGCCAGCGGGGAAGAGGCACCCGGCGAGGACTGCATGAGACGGAGGCTCCTGTGGGGGCCCCCAGACAGCAGACCAGATGGCAAGGAGGGTACAGCATGGGGAGCCCCGAGGGGGCCTGGGGCTGCAGCGGGGACACTGTCTTCACACCCAGGGCTGCCAAGGGTCTGCCCCAGCAGCTCACACGGCCACCAAGGACACGGGAACATGCCTGTCTGCGGCGGTCCAGGGTGTGGTGACCAAGTGGCTGCTGACCAGGGAGGAGGGGCTATTCCTGAGCAGGACAGAGCTGGTCACTCTAGGCTGACCCCTGGCTAGTAAAGACTGGCCCGGACACTCCTACGACCAGAACAACACATATTTACTCTCTAACGGTCCTGTTTTGCACTCAGGGCATGGCGTAGCTGGTCCTTGTGAGGCTGCCGTCAGGTGTCCGATGCCTTGGCATCTCCCCTGAGGCTCCCTGGGAAGGTTCTGGCTGTTGGCAGCATTCAGCTCCCCACAGGCCATCGACCCAGGGCCCTGGTCTCCTGCTGTCCATCACCCAGAGCCTGCCCTCATCCCGGCTAAGCACAGGCTCACCCACACTCCAGGGGTGTGACCCCACCAGGGGCGAGGATCTGGGGCGTCTGTCCAGCTCAGCCAGCGGACTCCTAACACTGTGGGAGTGGATGGGAGATCTGAGGGAAGGTCCGAGACAGAATCTGTGCTGAGCGAGGTGCTCAAGACGGGTTCTTCCGTGGGAATAATGACGGTGTCCCTCGTTCACTCATTCACCGTTAGGGGCCCCCTGGAGGGCAGAGTGTGGCTGCGGGAGAGGACAGGAGTCCTGTCACATCCAGGCAGAGGCGTGTCCTCCCTGGGGACATAAGTTGCAGGAGCCCGGGGAAGCGTCTTGTGTGACAAGACGGACGTTCCCACCATGTGGGCCCTGCTCGCCCGTCCATTCATTGACCCATCCAACGGACACTCCCGGGTGTCCACCCGCCACCTGCTCCCTGGTGGATACCGCAGGGGGGACCCCGGGCTCCCCCCAGGAGCTGTCGTCCCCAGCGGGGTGGGCAGGGGCGGCGGGGAGCAAATGCACAACAAAGTAAACATGTAATTTGATGTCAAGGGGAATTAGTGCTCTGAGGAAGGTACCTCGAAAAGCAGCAAAGATTCTCTAAGCTGAAAACCAGCTTGTTACCCAGTCAGGGCAGGCGGAGAGGCCGGGAAACAGCACCAGGCCGGCTGGAAAGGGACGTGGCATCCTAAGACAAACCCCGGGTATCAGAGCGGTAAATGCAGAGGAATAGTGATGAGCCCAGCGGGACGATGGATGCACGTTTCAGAAGGGTCCCGAGCCCTGCTGGGGGCACACGCGGGCTTGTTGGAGCACAGAGGGACCCTCCAGCTGGTAAAGCCTGAGCTCTGCAGGGGCTCAGGGAGAAGCAGCGCCCGCATCCCGAGGGCCCACTCCCCAGACTGTGCTTCGGGCACCGGGACGCAGTCCTGAGCCGGAGAGACGGGCCCTGTCCCCCGAGGCGGCGGGCGACGTGGGAACAAATCTGCAGGATGAATTCGGTCCCTGCCACACGCTATGAAGCTACATGAAGCAGGGGGGCTGAGTCGAGGGTGAGGCAAGGGCCCCTTCAGCTCCGGAAGGTTCTCTGGCCCGACAGGCAGGGAGGCAGCCCTAGGACGTGGGGGATTCAGAGGTCACGCCGTCGTGCATGGGCCAGTCCCCAGGTCTCTGGGGAGCGGCAAGGGGCCCCAGATAGCAGGAGCAGGAGGTCGGGAACTAGAGGGAGGGGGGCCGAGTCTGAGCTTCCCGCCTGCCCCGCGGTGGGGAAAGGACCCTGGGGAGGACGGGTTCTGTCTGGCTCCAAGTGGGAAGGAAGCACGGACGGGTTTGACCGGACACAAGCGATCTTCAGAGACGTAGCTGGCGGGCTTTTTTGGAGCTGCAGAGAACCTGCGTCTGCATACCGCGAGCACTCATTAACTACCAGGCCGACTCGGGGCAAGGACAGGGCCCAGGTGCGCATAGCTCAGCGAGCGGGTCGGTCTCAGCCGCAGAAAGGATGACAACCTCCTCGGCATAAGCGCGGAAAAGGCAGCCCGTCCCCAGTCCGCCTGACTTCTTCTCGGTGCTCAGGGACAGCTCCAGCGAGAGGCAGCCAGTGCCACTCAGCTGTCCCGCCCGCCACCCACCTGCCAAAGCCGCCGAGGGACAGGAGAGGGACTGCGTGGCCTGTGGATCCTCCAGGAAAGCTCCCCAGCCCAGGTGGCCAGAGCTCTGTGCTCAGACCAGCAGCCAGCGGATGGTGGAGGGGTCCCCGCGGCCACAGCCACACCTACAGCGACAGTGAAGTCATTGCAGCTCTGTCCGAGGGGTCACCCGAGCCAAAGCCGCAAGCAGCTACAGATAAGGACGGTGGTCGAGACACAGTCCGACACAGGCCAAGACACTGGGAGCCTCACTTAGACGTGGCCAAGGGGGTCGAGGCATGGGTTTCCTCCCCAGGAGCCCACTCCACCCAAGCCTTGTCACCCACCACGGTTAGGAACCTGAAAGGGAGGAAGCAGGGACAGCATTTCCACCCATTCTCTGTGCTCCTGGCCCCCGGGACCACCGATGTAGCAGCCGACCCCACAAACGCCCTGCTTTCTTGCTCAGGCTGCGGCCAGTCTGGTCTGAGCCTGAGCCGTTGGGAGAGCAGGGTCCCGGGATGCAGGGGCACGAGGGCCGGGTGGGCTCCTGTGGGCGCAGGCGGGTCCAAGAAGCGCGCCCGTGTGTAGTCTGTGGGTGGAGAAGAGGTGTCTGGATGCAGACCCTGCGGGAGGCTGCTCGGCTCTGTCCTAGGATCCTGAGGTCTCACTACCCCCGGGAACCCAGACAAAGTCTGGCCCTGAAAGGGGAGGCCTTGCTTCAGTCGGACAACGACTGACACTGAACATAGACGGACCTTGCTAACGGCACCGGCAGGGACGTGGACCACCTGTGTTCGTAGGACAGCGCGGCGTCCGGGCCTCTGGCTAGGGTTCGCCATCTCCTGCTACGCCTCCTCCCTGCTCCCCCACAGCGGAGGAAAAGCACCTGCACGTTAGATCGACCTCGTGACCAGTAAGCCGATTTGCTTTTGCTTCCTTTTCCCTCACGGCGGCTGGAAGGGGCCGTCTGCCCACCCGGGAATGCTTCTCTACCCAGGCGATACCCGCCCAGGGGAGGCGGCTTGCTCCTGGGTCCCCAGACAAGGACCGCCAGCCTGGACCCCACCGGCTGCCCATCTCACCACGTGCAAAGAAGCCCGAGTGCGGACGGTAGCTCCCTCCCATTAGCAAGTTCCCGTCCTCCCTCCTCCCCTCCTTCCCGTCCTCCCTCCTCCCCTCCCACCTTCCTTCCTTCCTTCCTTTTTCTCAAGCCCGTTCAGTAAAATAACATGGATTGGTTCCTCTAACTTTCAATAATGAGTCAGAAAAGATAAATATGAAAGGACCTCAAATTAATTCTAAGGAGCTTAATGATTTTTTTCCCTGGGACGCATTCTTCCTGAAATGAGTTTTCCTATCTGCCCTGTGTTAGAGCAGCCCCCTGGCATGGCAAAAGTTTATTTTGGGCTTGGGGAATGAATTTGCAATTAAAAAACTTGCTGTCGTAATCATGCACATTTGCATAATGCGGGTTCTTCATTAGAGCGCAGAGAATGAAATCAGTCTGATAATCAAATCAATTCATTTATCTGGAGTTTGCAGGACCCGTAGAGTCTGCACTGATGGACGGAAACCACAGGCGTGAGGTCGGCGTGACTGAACTCGGAGTCGGCTGTCAGCGGTCGCGTGAGGGGGCAGAGAGCCTGTCTTCCTGACGATGCAAGGGGGTGATCTGGGGACTGTCCCCAGGCCCACAGGTGGCCGTGCCAGCTCTGACATCCTCACTGTCTTCATGGAGGGGCATACGTTCTGGAACATAAAATAGCTCTCCTGAAGTCAGAATTCCTAAGACAAAATTTCTTAGCAACCTGCTCCAGGACTACTGGGGACAAAGCTATGCAAAAATGCAGATGTCACCTCCCTCTAGACCCGTATGTAGGTCTCCTGACACACACACACACATGCACACACACTCCCTTCAGGTCACCCTCACTCCTGATTTGTTTCAATTAGTGCCAAATTAAAATTCAGGTCCTACATGGGGCTGGGGTCAGAGCCAAGTGCAAAACTCCAAAACTATGCATTGATTTTCAGATAGAGAACTATAATTAGAAACAACTTGAAATAGAAATAATGAATCCAAATCCAATTTCTTACAAGAAAGAAGTATGTGGTCTTCGAGGGTAGAAACAAACAATCCTGCTGTGTGTCAGGGGCAATGCTGTGTTCTGAGGCAAAGTGCATGCCTGTCCGGGAGAAGCACAGGAGGGCTGGGAGTCCTTCTCAGCGTCTGGTATCCGGGCAGGAGGCTGGACACGGTAACCGCACCGAGCCTTTTTGAGCACTGGCTGGAGGTCAAGCACTGTTTCCAGCCGATGACCTCCTCTCACCCTGCTCTGCTCCCCTCTCCTGGGAAGGCGCCCTTTGGCAGACCTCAGCCTCCAGCTTGCGAGGTCCTGCCCCTTGCCTGTATGTGGGTGCGGGGCCGCGGAAGGGCAGTGCTGACGCTGAACTGGGGCGTGGCTCCCACGCGAGCCGGTGGCAGGAGGAAGGGTGCCGAGGAGGTCTGCAATATTTCGGAGTGAGACCGGGAGGGGTTGTACGGACTCCTGGTGTTCTCACCGAGCCAAGCGTTTTAACTCCTGTGTCAAAGCGGTCATCATCATGAACACTCATTGATCAAACATGGCTGGAGCGTCCCCCACTGCAGGAGCTCTGCCAGATCCCGGGGGCGCGGCACCCAGTGGGGGACGCTGGTCCTGATTCATTCTGTTCAGTTTCATGTTGTCCCTAACAGCCCTCAACACACCCTGAACTGCATGTTTGAAGTACGCAGCTCCCTAAGGGCGCCTGGGGGGCTCAGTGGGCGAAGCCTCTGCCTTCGGCTCAGGTCATGATCTCAGGGTCCTGGAATCAGGCCCCGCATCGGGCTTTCTGCTCAGCGGGGAGTCTCCTCCCTCTGCCTCTGCCCCTGCCCCTGCTCTCCTTCTCTCTCTCAAATAAATCCATCTCAAATAAATCTTTAAAAAATAAAGTGCACAGTTTGGTAAGCAGTGATGCCTCCTTTCTCATCTCCAATACTAGCAATCTTTGTCCCTCTCTTATCCTTGTCAGCCTGGACAGGCATTTATCAATCCAACGGATGCACTCGAAGGACGAGCTTTGGTTTCACTGACTGTCTGCGTCCATTTTCTACTTTTCATCCCATTGAGTTCTGTGTGGTCTGTGTTATTTCCTTTCTTCTGCCTATTCTGGTTTAACTTTGCTTCCCCCCACCCACCCCAGTTTCTCAAGGTGGAAGCTGAGGTCATCGATCGGAGAACTTTCTTTTATTCTAACAGGAGTGTTTAATGCTATAAATTCTCCTCCAAGCCTTGCTTTAGGGATAGCCCACAAGTTTTGAAAGTTTGGGTTTTATTTCATACAGTTAAAAACATTCATTCTCTCCTTTGATCTCTGGTTTGACCCATGGTTATTTAGTACACAAAGACTTGGGGTTTTCCAGAGATCTTCATCCTTTCCATGCACAGAGTCCTACTTTGGATAGAGAACAGCCTTCGTGAGAGTTGAACCCTTCTGCATTCATTGGAACTTGATTTATTGCCCAAGTACATTCTACCATTTTGAGTTTTTCAGAATGAATTCTGACATCGTTTCATAGAATGCTCTGTAAATGTGAATCAGATCAAACTGGCCCATGGTGTCTTTCAGATTTCTAATGTCCTGACGCATATGGTCTTCTTGTTTTATCAATTCCTGGAGAAATGATGTTAAAATCTCTGGCTCTAACTGTGTACCCATTTCTCCTCTCCTTTCTATCAGTTTATGCTCTATGATTTTGGAAGATGTATTTTCGGGCACCTAAACATTTAGGGTTGTGTCTGCTTTGATGATGTGACACCATCATCATTATGAAATGACTAACTTATCCCTGGTAATTGCCTTTGTTCTGAAATCTACTTTGTCTGATATTAATAGATTTTCTCCAACTTCCTTTCGATGAGTGTTAATATGGTCTATCTCTAGTCATTCTTTCACATTTTAACCCGTTTGCGTTTTTTAATACAAAGTTGATCTCTTGTAGGCAGCATCAAGTTCTTTCTTTTTTATCTACTCTTTCCCTGCCTTTTCATGGGCGTGTTTGGATCCCTTGCAGTCGATGGGTTTATGGTGGGTTGGGATTTAATTGGCCTCTTTGCTGTTTGCTTTCTAAATGTCTTATTTGTTTCTTCCTTTTTTTCCTCATTTATTACCTTCTTTTGGATTAACGGATTATTTTTACAACTCCATTTATCTCTTTTGTTGACTTCTTACCTGGAATTCACTGCTGCCTTATTGTGGTCCTCGCTGCATGGTTATTCTGTGATCTCGTCTTCTCGTGGTCTGCCTGCGGCTGTTCCCCTGGAGCAGAAGAGCCTCACAGCAGTCCGCTTTCGTCTTGCTCCTTCCAGATTTTTTGCCCTATATTTTACTTCTACAAATGTTACAAACCTCATAACACTCTGGCTCTTCTTGCTTCTAATAGTCAACATCTTAAAAGAGAGATTTAAACAACAAGAAAGCATGCCGTCAATATTTCCTCGTGCCGCTTCCATTCCCGACGTGTTTTATTCCTTCGTGTGCGTACGGATTTCCCTCTCTACCACCTTCCACGCGTCTGAAGGACTTCCTCTAACATTTCTTGTCGCTTGGGTTTGTCGGTCCTGAATTCTTTCAGTTTTTCCTCTGTAAAAGTCCATTTTTGGGGAAAGTAGTTAAACTTGTTAAAATTTGACAGAGGTGTTTTTCTTCCATTCAATGTTTTAAAGATGATGCTTGAGTGTCTGCCGACTTGCACGATTTCTGAACGGGCGTCCGCGTCCTCATCTGTCCCCATCCATGCGCTGCGCCACTTTGATCAGGCCACTGTTCGTAAATATTTATTTTGAAAGGGTTGCAGATTCACAAGAGGTTGTAAAGATATTCCAGAGAGGTCCCATGTACTCAGAACCCCCCAGCGGGTACATCCTACCTAGTGATAGCACAGTCTTAAAACTGGGAAGCTGACGTTGGTAAAATGTGTAGTTTCATGTCACTTTATCATCCTGTGGATTATAGAGCCACCAAGACACAGAGCTGTTCCTTGACCACAAGGATCTCTCTTGAGCTCCACATTCGCTGTTAGTGGCCGTTCCTTTCTCACACCATCCCCAATCCCGGACAACCACTAGTCTGCTCTTTTTATCTACAATTTTGCCATTTCTAGAATGTCATGTAAGTGGAATCATACAGAATGCTACCTCTTCGGACCAGCTTTTCTCATGTGTCACAATGCCCTTGAGACTTGACACTCACACAAGATATGCACATGTTGATGTTTGATTGTTTTTTATGATTGAGTAGTACTCTACGATATGAACGTACCACAGTGTGCTTTTAACCACTTTCTTGTGCAGGAACACTTCAGTTGTTTCTAGTTTTCGGATTTTACAAGTATCATTGCTATGAACAATTGTTTAAAAGTTCGATGCAGACATAAGTTTTCATTTCTCTGGAAAAAATACCTGGCTGTGTAACTGCTGGGTTGAATGATGAGCAAGTTGAATTCTTTGAGAAATCATCGTATACTTTGCAGAAGAGCCGTATTGTTTTTCACCCAACGAGCTATGCATCTCTGCCGTTTTTGGTGCCGTCCCTACTTTTACTCTAACTATTCCAATGAGTTTGCGGTGATGGCTCACCAGGTCTTGATTTGTAGCTCCCCGTTGGTAGCTCACCATCTGCGTGTGCCCCTCAAGGAAATGTCTCCTCAAGCCTTTGCCCATTTTCTATCTGAATTTTGTGATGTTGTATTTTGAGAGTTCTTTGTAAATTCTAGATGCTAGTCTTTTGTCAGTGTCGTGGTTTACAAATATTTCCCCCCAATCTGTAGCTTGTGTTTTCATGCTCTTCTCAGGGTCTTCTGCAGACAGAACAGAAGTTCTTAATTTGGATGAAAACCCGCTCATCATCGTTTTCCTTTTGGAGCCATGCGTTTGGCATCATTTCTAAGAAGACTTTACCGTGCCCTAGATCTCAAACATTTCCTTCTTTGTAATCGTTTAAAAGCTTTATGGTTCTGCATTTTGCATGTAAATCTGTGATCCACTTTTGTGGATCTCCGCATAAGCTGTGAGGTTTAGGCTTCTCCCTTTTCTGTGGGGATCGCCAGCTGCCTCCGCATTAGTTCACCTCGGTCAGGTGTCACTTGGTGATACTTGGATGGAGCTATTCCTTGGTTCTCCATTCTGTTCCTTTAATCTGTGTGTCTGTCATTCCGCCAGCACCGCGCCATATCAATTACTGTAGGTCATAAATCTCGAAATCAGGTAGAGTGATTTGCCCATTTTCTTTTCTTTTTCCAAAATGGTTTCATTTTCTAATTCCTGCATCTTTCCATATAGATTTCTGAATGCACTTATGTATATCTACAAAAATATTTTTCTGGGATTTTGATAGGAATTTGATTAAACTAATATATCAACTTAGGGGAGAAGTGACATCCTTACGATGTTAAATCTTCAGTCCGTGACCACGGTACGTCTATTTATTCAGATCTTTGCTTTCTCTCACTAGCATTTTTGTAGATGTCAACACACATCCCCTTTACATGTTTTGTTAGATTTGCACCAAAATGTTTCATTTTTTTAAATAATTGTAAATGGCATTGTATTTTTGATTTTTTTGTTTTGCACATGTGCGTTGTTAGTATATGGAAATGCAACTGATTTTTATATGTTGACCTGTACTCTGTGACACTGATGGACTCGGTCATTAGAAGTGGACTGTGTGTAAGTGTGTGTGTGTGTGTGTGTGTGCACGCACGTGCGTGTGTATATGTGTGTGTGACTGTGTATTCTTTGGAGTTCCTAGGTAGATACGATGTTTCTGTAAATAGCAGCCATTATGTTTATTCCTTTCCAACTTACATGGTCTTTATTTTCTTTTATTGCATTATTTTGCACTGGTTAACATTTCTAGCACTATGTTGAGTACAAGTGAACAGAGAAAGTATCTTGGGCTTATTTCCAGTCTTAGGAGAAAAACATTCTGTCTTTCACCATTAAGCAGACTTCCTTTGGAGGACATGTTATAAATTTTCTTTATCAAGATGACAAAGTTCTCCTCTATTCTTAATTTTCTGAGAGGTGGGTTTTTTAAATATCTTAAATAGATGTTGAACTTTGTCAAATGATTTTCTACATCAATTGACATGATTGTGACTTTTTTTAGCCTATCAATATAGTGTATTGCTTTTATTGGTGCTCAAATACTTATGTTGAAATATTTTTGTTCATGGGTGATGTTTGTATAGTTTGATCCCTGGAATAAGCCTCCGGTGATCATGGTGTATAATATTCTTATATATCATTGTATTTTGTTTAGAATTACTGATAGTATTTTGTTAACAATTTTTATATCTATATTCATATTAGGATATTAGTCCACAATTTTTATTTTTTTATTTGTGATTTTTTTTTTAACTGTCCTTGGCGTCAGCATCAGCAACACTGGCTTCAGAAAGTGAGCTGGGAAGTCTTCCACCCTCTTCAATTTTCCGGAAGGGATTATCTAAAACTGGTATTAATTTTTTAAACGCTTACAAGAATTCTCCAATGAAAACGTCTTGGCCTAGAGTTATCCTTTTTTGATCTATCTTGCTGTGATATGCTCAGCTTATTCAAACTGAATATTTATGTGTTTTGACAAATCTGGGAAATGTCCAGCCATTTTTAATTTGAATACCTCGTAGCATCACTGTCTTTCTTCCCTCCTCCCAGGACTCCTGAGACACAAATGCTTAATCCTTTGTCACAGTCCCCATGCCCCTGAAAATCTGATGATTTTTTAAATTTAATTTCTCTTAGTTTTTTTTTTTTAAATTCAAATTGTGTATTTTCCATTGTTCTACGTCAGCTCACTGGACTTCTTTCCTATTTTCTTCCTCCCGCTGTTGAACTCACTGAGGGTTTTTATTTCTGTTCATTTCCAGTTTCACAATTTCTATGTTTTTTGTTCTAGAACTCTCAGCTCTGAACTTTTCTATTTCTTTGCTGAAACCTGATATATATATATTTTTTTTTCACTTGTGTCTTAAATGATTGAAATTCTCTTTGAAGCATTTTTGATGGTGACTTTTATAATATCCTTTTTAGATAATTCTAACATCTGTGTCCTCTTAATGTTGACAGCTGTCTTTTCTCTTTCTCATTTGAGTTGAGATCTTAGTGGTTCTTTGTATGATGTTGAGTGATTTTCAGTGAAACCTGGACATTCTGGAGGTTACTTTGTGAGAGTCTCAGTCTTGTTTAAGTCTGTGTTTTGGTAGGTCTCCTCTGAAGCCTCTCTGGTGGGGGAAGGTTGACCCCACCTCTGGGGTCACTACTGGTGGAGGTTCAGGATCTCCACCTGGCTTCCATTGACTCTGGGGATAGGTGAGAGCTCCCCATACTGAGGGGATGGGGGTTCAGACTCTCCCTTAAACCTCCATGGGCAGTGTCTTGGCTGTAGACAAGGAGAACTCCCTCCCACTGACACGAGGGGTGGGACGGCAAGGTTGTCCTGCTCAGCTCTTGGACAAGACCCCAGTGGGCTGGAGGGGCTGGTTCACCATGTTAAAACCCATAGAGAGAGGAAGTCTATGGTCTCCTCTCATCTTCTATGGCATGGGGGACAGGTCATAGGTTTTCCTGTTGTATTTAGCTGGAGTAGAGCACTTTTTGCCTAACGTTTTCTGTCTACAGGGCCAGTCCTTTCTGGTCCTCCTGGTTCTTTCGTTAGAGGGAGCAGGCTCTTGTTGGGGCTTTTTTCTGTGCCTGTTGGTTCTTCTGGGTCACAGCTTCCTGGTACCGAGTCCAGGCTAATGATGCAAAATAAATGAATAAATAAATACCGGCCACTCAGGGCTCCGTCCTCTTCTCAGTCCCAGGGTTCTTAGCCAGTCGTCTTCTCAACTTTCAGAACTGTTTCGTGTTCACTGATGTATAAGGGGCAGGATTTTCAGCTGTTCTTAGCAGAAGGAACAAGGAAGATTATGTCTCCTGTGAAGAGTCACCTTACTCTCTGCCTCGAAGCAGTTTGATCCTGACATTCGATGGTGTGATTTCCCTCATGTTTGTTGTTCAAGGGGTTCCCTGAGCTTCGTGGATCAGTAGATTTGTAGTTTCTGTCAAACTTGAATTGCTTTTCAGCCGCTGTTTCTTCAACTATATTCTCTATCCTCGTTCTGTCCTCTGTCTCTCGGGGACTCAATTGCACCTAAATCGGGTTTCCTGAAGTTGCTCATGGCCTGCTGATGCTCTCCTTGATTTTGGGTCATGTCCACAGACATTTCCTCAGGTTCACTAAGCCTTTTTTCTGCATTGTCTAATCTGCCGCTATCCTTTCGTGGACTACTTTTCACGCCAGACCTTGTAGAGTTTGAGCTCCCTGGGGATCTGTGTGGTATTTCATGTCTCTGTGGAACACATGTAATCGCTCCTTCAGACCCTCGGATGCAGATATCTCCACATTCTTGGCCACTAATGCTCTCATCGTTGCAGGTTCTAGGTCTGTTTTCAGTGACCGACATTTCTTCTCATTTTCAAGTCAAAATTTTTCTGAGTGCCGTACTGAATGCCCCATAAGCTGTGGGGTTTTCTTACTCTGGTGGGTAGAACAGGCGCCCCAGCCCCATGCGACCTGCTGGCATTGTTCTTGCCAGAGCTTTCCTTCCCCGAGCCCCCGTGTTGGGCAGCTCCAGTTCCCTGTGGGCACACAGGTGCAGATCAGTACTGAGTCCCGAGGATGAGCTTCTCGTCTCCCAGGTTGTCTCCCTGACAATGTGCCCAGCAAATTCTGGCTGCCTTGGCCCTCCGGGAAGGTCAGCCCTATGTGCTGGACCCCAGAGAAGGTGGGCTTTGCTGCCCTCTAGAAACCCCTCTGGGTGGTGAATCTTCAGCAATCCCTGGCCTTCTGCGTTTGCTTAACATCTCTCGGGCATCAGCCTCTGTGCAGCTCGATGTTCAATGTCCTGAAAACCACTGCTTCACATTCCTACCAGCTTGTGGGTCTTACATGGGAGGGCTCATCTTGTCCTGTTGCTCTGTCATGTGCACAGAGGAAACGTCTCATCCTTGCTGTGTTTGTACCAGTCCTTTCCTGAATCTCCCCAGGCTCAAGCAATCTAGGACAGCAATCCTGGAGTCTTGGGATTTAATACTTCTTCACTAACAGGCTCAGAGAAACCCACCCTGGAGACTCTTTTGAAAAGGATAGAGCGGGAACAGGGTGGCCACCTGACGGTGGCAAAGAGTCTCATCAAGCCAGCCAAGGGCCAGAGCAATGGGTTGGCCTTCACTTAATGCAGTTTCCGCCTTCCTGCCTAATGACAGAGATAACAAGAACATCTCGGGGTCACCCGAGGGCTTCAGGATAGAAGTTTCTGGGAGGAATTTTGTTATCATAGGGAGCAAACACTGCAGTCGAAACCAATCTCTCTCTTTCTGGAGGACCGGAGGTTATTGACTGATTGATTTTCGAAGCATGGTGATCATACAATATCACACTGTTTCAGGCACACCACGTAGTGATTCAGCAGCTCTGTACTCAGTGGTCTCCACCATAAGTGTACTCTCATTCCCTAAACAAACGTCTGTTGATGGCTGACTGAGACCTGGTGTGTCCCTGTCCTTTGCAGCTCTGCCCCTCTGAGCCACCTTCTACGCTGCTGGGAAAGCAGCTTCTGGTGGCTTCTGTTGCCCCAGACATTGTCCTGGTCTTATTCGTGGCCTTTAATGCATTTGTCCATCTCCTTTCCCATTTTCATCTCCTAATGTTTTCCCCTAACCGCTTGGGAGTTCTTTATTCTTGGCCTCGGGGAAACGAGGGTATCCTGCCAGAAGGATGGGCCCCCTCTCCTCCAGCACCACACTGCAATCTCCCGTTACAACAACACAGATTTTCAGTGCCACTCCGGTTACACGTACACTCGAGAATCACCGGCCAGCACCCCCACTGAGGAGGCAGGCACAGACCCATGTCTAACTCTAGGCAATGGGCATACCGGGGGTGAGTGAGGGTGCCAGGGCTGGGGGCAGCTGCAGGCCAGATGGGAAGTCACCGTCCTGGCCTGTCACCAGCATACCTCACCAGCTGCTCGCAGATAGCTTGGAGCCTTATGGGCGTGTCAGCCTTTCCTCTGGGAGAGGGAGCTTTGAGCCAGGCCACAACTAGGGGGTCACTGGCCAGTCCAATGCCATTTTAGAGGAGGCTTTTGGGGAGAAGAAGGAAACAGACTGTGCTCTGGGTGGGCAGATGAATGGGATGGGGGTTGCCTCTGGAACAGGAATGGCCAAACGAGGGCTTGGGGACACCCAGATTGAATAGGCAAATGTCCAGCGGCCATGTTTGCCTAGAACTGACCAGTGTCCTCATCCAGCCCGAGTGCAGTCCTTAGCAATGATGACAGCGGCTCTGACGACAATGATAATAATTTCAGCCGAACTTCATTTCACCATTTACCCAGCACTTTCTTAGACATCATTTCATTTCATTTCATCCTCTGAGAGGTACCCAGCCCTCGTTTCCTTTTAATTTTAAATTTGATTTATTACATACACACTCATCAGCATACTTTACAAGAACACACTCTTTCTCTGAGCACGCCACTTCTTAATTTCTTTTCTTTATTGGCCTCCCCCTCCACTGCCCTCCCTCCACTCCCCTCCCCTGCGGCACCAGCAAACCCATACCATCTACTCCTCACGTGCACACACACGTGCGTGCACACACATCACGTCACTGCACATCTGGGCACACGGTGCATGCATGTGAAAATGCAGAGATGCCCACAGACGCCCCGTACACACGTGTAAGCTTTATGTTTGTCATCACTTGGCAGCAAGAAACTGTCACCCACACCGTTGAGCATCTTTCAGAGCTCAGGGACGCCGGCAACCGCCCCGCCCCAGCATCACCGGCAGAGCTCGGATGGTCTCTCCTGAACGCCACCCCTCCCCCCGACGTGAGTTTCCATGGAGCTGTTTGCTTTCACGTTTACGTCGCAACCCTCCAGCCCTTATTGAATATGAACTTTGCAGTAGCCGCATACACTTTCCTGATTAAAGAAAAGAAAAAAAAAAAAAAAAGGAAAGGTCCTACTTAGGTTTTGTTTTTTTGCTTTCTAAGGATAAAACTTCAAAGAGCTCTGGCGTAAAAATACAAAATTCATAAAATTCGTGATGAGCCCAGGAATCAAGCAGAGTTTGCAAAGGAGCCTCTCCACGCATTGGGACGAAGTTCCCAGGCTCTTTAAAATTCAGGTCTTACGAATTCCGACCACGGGGCGTCTGGGAAAATCAGTAGGGCCGTGGGTCCTGTTTTTCTTCTGTCTCGCTCTTTCTGAACTTCAAACCGTTTTAAGAAGCTGTAATTAGACTTTCCCTTAATACTATCCACTTAGCCTCTGCGACGTGTGTAATGCCATGGGCTGGGGACGTTCCTGAGCCCGCACGTGTATCTCTGGGCTTCTCAACCTGGTGGGGACGCGGGACACACGTCCTCGCTGAGCTCTCAACCCAGTGGCACCCGGGACACACGTCCTCGCTGAGCTCTGAAGGACTTTGACAGAGACGCGGCACAAGAGGGAGGAAAAGAGGCCAGAGGCTCAGGGGTTCCTCAGTGGCTGAAGGGCCACCGTTTCTGGTGCTGGAGAGTCCGTCTTAAAAGAACGGATGAGAACACCCGTCCCTCTCTCCTGAGAAACTTCCCCTCCCCCGCACGCATGAGCTCAAGAAGGACTAGGGGCCGCTGATACTTGTGCGGGTGGGCCAACAGCGGTAGGAACCTCCACGGGACGGGACGGCGCTCTGGCCCTCCCCGCCTCGGTGGACACACGGTGGTCAGAAAGACGGGGAAATGGGGCACCTGATGGCTCAGTGCATTAAGTGCCCGGCTCTTGATTTCCGTTTGGGTCATGATCTAGGGTCTCGGGATCAAGCCCTGCATCAGGCTCCGGGCTCAGCGGGGCGTCTGCTTGAGATTCTCCCCCTGCTCTCTCATCCCCTCTCTCTCGAAAAGAAGCAGGTAAATCTTTAAAAGGAAGGAAAGGAAGGAAGGCAGGTAGGCAGGAAAGAAGGGGTAGGAAACGTGGGAGGAGGGCAGGGAGGAAGTGGGGGGAACGGACCACTGCCGTTCAAACAAGTTGGGGTCCCACACCGCATGGACAGCCCTGGAGCGTTTCCCATGTGCAGAAGATAAACCCAGAATAACCTGGAGCTGGCTCAGGAGGCTCGGAATGGGGCGACACCACCCACCCGACTCCTGCGCTCTCTGCTCAGCCACTCGGGCTTCTCCCTGTTGCTGGAGGCCACCAGCTCCCTCCTGCCTCCTGCTCCTTGCTGTACGTGTCTGGACCGTTCTGTTTCAGGGCCCCACCAGAGAGGCCCACGCCGCCCCTGCCCCCCAGCAGCCCCCACAGCAAGGGCAGTCTCAGTAACACGGCATCTTCAAAAACAGAGTGCCCAGCTGACCATTTGGCTTCACAGAGCACGTTCAGGGACCTCGGAGACAGACACAGCGATTGTGGACACCGTGTCGATAAATGAGACGGACATCCCGAAAGGGCCGACAGGAGACTCCGCGCGCGTGCTCTTCCCCCGGGAGAACTTGAACCCTAGCACACCTGTGACACGGGACTGAGCAGACACAGGGCAGGTAGCCCAGGAGACCCCACGGCCAAGGTCAGCTCCAGACAGCGGGCTGTTCCTACTCCACCTCTGCAGCAGGGACAGCAGGCTGTGTGCGGGTCACACAGAGGAAAGGAGTCTTTTCCTGTCGCCCTGTAATCTCAGGCAATCGCTACGGTCAGCCAGCTGCCACTGCCGGTTTCATAGTGATGAAGTTTGGAAGTTGTGGGGTTTTGGAGCAAATGGTTAAGAAGGAATGCTTTAGACGTTTTTGGTGCTAAAAGGTGGTTTTATTATAGCACAAGGACAGGACCTGTGGGCAGGAAGAGCTGCACCGGGACGGTGAGGAGTGATTGATCCTATACTTTTTAATTAGTGGGGTTAGGGATAGCATAAGTCCCTAAGGAATTTGGAAGCAAAGCTTTCAGGACCTTGAGGGACTAGCTGCTGCTAAGATAAGGTTCCTTAAAGTCTTTAATAAAACATAAACATGAAGGCACTAAGGCAGCCACGAGTTTCTTGCAGGTCACGTCCTGCCTGTCTCAGGTCTCCGTCGTGGGCTGCAAGGTGTGCGGAGATTGAATTTAAGCCGCATTTCTCTTGCCGCTGTTCTCCTCATCCCCGGGGCTCGACAAATGCCCACCCCCCCGACTCATTTCCCTGGGGAATTCTGCTGTAAATCTCCCAGAATAACCTCCAAGCCTAATGAGCACGTGACAACTGGGCCTCCAACCTACATGGGCTCCAAGCCCCCTGAAAACCCAGAGACGTGTAAGACCAGCCCCACCTCACCACGGTGCGATCCAAATCTGGAGGGCCCTCCAACGCACAGAGGCCAAGACCAGGTCCTCCTCGGCCGGATGGCAGACGTGCCCATAGTCGGTATTTAAACCCAAAGCAGGGTGTTGGAGGAGCCAGACGTTGAGACGGATACTTAGCCGCTAAGAACGAGGTGGCATGTGTGCACGGGGGAGACTCGGGGACCTCGGCGTCCATCAGCAGCTCTGCAGGAAATCCTTTCTCCCAGCAGCCGCCAGACATCAGCCCCGTCTCTGATGGGCACCAGGCCGGCTTTCCAAGGGCAACTGTGCGTGAACAGCATGGCAGGGTGCGCCCTCACCCTGGCCCAGCCAGCTCACCGGTCCCTAATGCCCACCTGTCCTCTCTCCTCAGTGCCCGGCTGCCAGCCCTGGCTCTCCGCTTCCTCGGACGACCCCACCTCCCCTGTGGCCACCCGGCTCTAGACCTCCCTGCCCGCGGGCTATATGTGTCTAATACAAGAGACTTTTATCCCCACCCCAACCACGTGCCCCCTGCCCCCACCTCCGATTCTACGGTGGCATAGATTACTAGCCGTGCCTCGGAATGTGGAAGTCCCCTCCGGGCCCAACTGCTGGGAGATGGGCCAGGGGATTCCAAACAAAGCCTTGGAGACCCTATGGGGGCAGAGGGCGTGCTCAGAAATGACCATTTCCATGCTTGGCATCTCCAGCTCACCGGCCTCAGGGAACTTGGGTTCCCAGAGGGGCTAAGTCTGGGCTTCATGGGGCTCTGAGAGCAGGTGGAGGGGTGAGTGCCAGGCCAGATGGACGGTCATGGTGTGGGGAGTCTATGGCTGCAGGAAGCCGGGGGTGGTTATCAAGCCTGGCAGTGTAGGGTCCTCGGGGTCCAAGAGCCTGTCTGCGACAGGCAGGTTCCTGAGTGGAGGGAGAGGGGGCACGTCGGCCCGTCCTGAGGTCCAGACTTCCTGAGAGACTGCCCGAGCTGTCCTTGGAAATGCACTGTGGCCACTGGGTTCATCGGGTGACGCTGTGGACACCAGTCTGAGCAGAGCTGGACTGGCTGAGAGCGCAGCTCCGGAACCCCCGGAAGCCATCGTTCGCAGCAACCTTGATCTGCTGACCAGGGGCCTGCAGGGCTGGTGTTCATCCAGGACGGCCTAGGCCAGGGACCAGGATGCCCCATACCAGGAAGCAGGGCATCCAGATGGGACAGCACGTGGGGTAGACTGCCCGAGGTCTGCCCCCCGGCGCACTGTGGCGGGTGACTTCTCCATGCCTCAGTGTCCCCACCTCTAAGTTGCCTGTGACACACGTGCAAGAAAGGACACTGGAAAGTAGGTGACAGTCCTCATGGAACCCGTGCTTCTAAGTCACCGTCCGCCTGCAGAATTCGTGCGCTCTGACCGTATTTGCGCACAATCATTGCTTTCCTCTCTAGGGTGCTTCTCTGGCTTCGCGGGCGGACTCAGATTCTGGTGGATGCTCAGAGAAGCACGGGCGGGGGCGGGGGTCGCACACTGAACACTGTCACGGGAAACCGTCTGTGCTCCGGCCAGCCTCCGGCCAGCTGCCGCTGCCCCAGGCTTCCCTCCAAGGGGAACGCTCCCGTTGGGAGGACCCCGTCTGTCCGGGCTCCCCCCGCGGCGGGCAGCAGGGTCCTTGGCTCGGAGATGCCAGCAGAGGCTGGGAAGGCCTGGGGGGAATAGGGGCAGGACAGAGGAAGGAGGCAGGAGACCCCGGGTGACAGTCACAGTCACGTTGGCTGTCGTGGGAGCGTAGGATGATCCTTGGTGCTTGGTCTCTGCGCGTCAGCCACACGCCGCGTGTTGCGTCCTGCCTTCCGGTGTCCCCATGTAACCTTCTTACCAAACCCACGGAACAGGGACCGTCAGCAGCCCTGTTTTAGAGACAGGGAAACAGGCCCATTGCCCAAGCCCACGCCCTCACGCCCTGCTCTCTGCCTCCAAGCACGGAGGGAGCATTAGCGCAGGGGCACGGCGGAGCGGGGGGATGGGGTGCACAGAGCAGAACCGGAGAACTACAGGCAGGGATACGCAGAGAGGCTTTGAAAGGCAGGCTGAGGACTGAGGAATTAATTCAAGCTGGTGATGGGACACCGGCGAGTCATTCCTAGCCAAGTGGAAATGAGTCCAAACCTCCTATGTGATCAGCAGAGGGTCTGGAGGCTTTCAGGCACGTGCTTCATGAGGAGGCGTCCGCTGTTCCGTAAGAGCCGCTGCTCAGGTAGGAGAGCCCCTGCTCAGGTGGGAGATGACCAGGCTGATTTCTGTCTCCAAGGAGTTTCGCCGTGTGGGCTCACCCCGTGCCCAGCCTGGAACACGTGTGACCACAACAGAACTCTCGAGTAAGCTGGGGACCTGTGCCTGGCTGTGCCACTCGGAACTCCAACACCCTGCTCCTGGGGGCCGTGCAGCGGTCACCTGGGGACCACAGGGGCTCAGACTCCTTCACTCACCGTGTAGCAGAGTCCAAGCCACGGGTGCAGACAGCAGGAGCCCAGCACTTCTGCCCAGCATGGGGGGGACAGTGTGCCTCACCTGGATTTCCTATGTTTCCAGCAAAATCCAGGGGAAAAGCTCGGGGATGGCAGGAGCGGGCAGGCGGCATCCTGGGGCTGTGTGGGCTGCGTTTCCTATGCCCATGGCCTGACCGTGCAGAGCTCCGAGCGGCTCTGGGCCCGCACTGACAGCTCGGATCTCCCCTCAGCCCTCGCACGCCTGCCTGCTTGCTCTCGGTCTTTCCGGAGGCAGCGCCCATTGATCCGTTTCTGGGAGGTCTGCTTCCGCCCATGGCTGAGAAGCACCGGCTGCCCGCCGGGCTGGCAAACCCGGGGAGGGGGCCCGTGGTGAGCAGACCTCCAGGCCCCCCAACCCTCACCCCAGGTGCCGAGAGCTTCGCTTTGGAGGGTTAAGTGCAGAAGCTGCCGCGGGAGCCCAGCTCACACGGGGCTTGGGACCTGCACACACCTCGGGCGCCCCCCCCCCAGACGGGTCGTCCCCACAGGAGTCGATAGCCAGACTCGGCTGCACCCAGGGCCTAATCTGGAATCCCCAGGTGCCCGAGGCCCAGGTGGGGTTTTGTGCTGGGGTCCTGAAGCAGAAATCGTGCTCGGCCCATTGGGATCCTATTAGGAAGCGAGAAGTTAACGAAGAGTGTGTTCTTTCCCGCTTTCCCGCCCGCCTTCCCCGTGTCCCGTTTATCTACGTACTTACGGAAACCCAGGCCTTCTCAGCAGGCAGAGCAGAGAGACAGCGTCTCGTCTCCTCGGGAACCTGCGCACAAGTCATCCCATTCAGGCAGGAGCCTTGACTGGGCTCTTTCAGATAAGTCAGACGTCCTTAACTCTTCCTCGGTCCTGACCCTGTTGTTTGAGGGAGGCTCTTTGTGGACCAGAGAAGCAAAGAGATGCTCCAAGGACAAAGAAACTCCCGGGGGAGGAGTTGCAGGAAAGTTCGCGGGGAGCTCAGGAGACACCCAGGGCGTGGGAACCTCCGCAGAGGCGGCTGCAAGGAAGACGCTCGCGTTCCTCTTCTCACGAAGAAGGGCGTTCAAGGTCACTCACACTCGTGGCTGAGCTATGTGGCCATGTCCTCCAAAGGCGCAGAGGTCGGTCCCTGCCCTGTGGGGGCTGTGTGTGTCCCGCTCTCCTGGCCTTCGCTCTGGGACTCAGGACCCTCGGTCAGAGCCAGGGTCTGGCGTGACTCAGCTGCTACTCGGCCAAGTCTTCGGTCCGGCGGTGCTGCCCCCGAGGGCTGAGCCCGGACAGGAGCAGCGTTCTCCAGTCATCCAGGACCCCCGTTGGACAGTGGGACTGCCTGTCTTTGCTGATGGCTGCAGGCACTTCCTTCTGAGCCTTGCTTGTGTCCCAGCCACTGGGAGAGTCCCCTGCAGGACCCACACCGCGTAAGGACCTGCCCCAACGCTCCCAGCGTTCCCAGTGCTCGCGGATGTGTGGGCTTCAGGCAGTTCTCGCCAGGGGTCTTCCGTGTGGCTGTAGCCACATGTTGGCCAGGCTATGGTTGACGACTGAGGGACCCATGTGGGTAGAATTTGGTGCCAGCTCTTACCCGGGGGGCTCAGGTTTACTCCATGGAGAATTCTCTGTGGGGTTGCATGGGGGTCTCCGTAGTTGGTTGGCCCCTGTCCCCCAGAACGAGCAATCTGAGATCCAAGCAGGAGCTGAAATGCCCTTCATGACCTAGCCGCTCCCTGCGTTCTGTGGGTCCAGCACCCTGATTCACCAGGATCTGACTCTAGTTCCAGTGTGGGTTTTCCTTCACCCCACAGCACCAAGCAGTCCTTGGACACCAGCCGGACGTCCTGCAGTCAGACCGGCTGTGACCGTCCACCCGGAGACAGCGTCGGGCCCCACGGGTTAAGGGTCCAGTCCCACAAATCCGCCCCCCACCTTCAGAAGCCAGGCACGAGTCCCCTTCATCCCCTGTGCTTCTGACCGACGGTTACAAGTCAGGGGTTCCCACGACCCCCTCCTTGGGTTCCGTGAATTTGCTAGCAGGGCTCACAGAGCTCGAGAAACGTCCCCCTCGCCACACCGCAGGCTTGCAGGCACAGGTGCGCTCAGCAGCGGCCCCAGGGAAGGAGGCAGAGGGCGGGGCGTGGGGAGGGGGCACCCCTCTCCTGCCCCTGCTCCCAATCCCCAGCCTGGAGGCTCCTCCAGCAGGTGCTCTGGGGTCTTGACTCTGTTACTTGGGCCTGAGTGATGACTTCAGTGGCCCCTGGTGACCCATCCGACCTGCACTCCAGCCGCTCTGCTCCAGGGGTCAGGGAGGGGGTGGGGAGGACGGAGACGGAAAACCCCCACCCCCGACCCACCACCAAGTGGGGTCTCCTGGGGACCAGCCCCCACCCTCAGGTGTGGACCAAGCCTCCTCGTTAACGTGACGGAAGACTCTGTTGTTCTGAGCACTCGGGAAATTCCCGGGGAGCTTGTGCCAGAAACGCCTGACGACCAGCTCCGTGTTTCTTATGATGAATCCCAGTGTCACAACTACGGGCCACCAGGGGCCTTTGGGGGTCCCCTTGCACGCCGGCACCCAGCTCTCCCAGGCGACCTGGAACCTTTCAACAGCACCTAACAGGTGTCCTGCTCCAGTCACATCTCCTGTCCCTCAGCCCCGGCCAGCAGCCACCTGGGGAGTGGGGAGGGGCCGCAGTGGGACAATGTGGGACATTACGAGAAAAAGGAATGTGTGCTGCCGTTACAACTCCAGGGAGGCTGTGGAGAAAATGACCCTGTCCCACATGTTCTGTTTATAACGGCCTCCAAGAGGGAGTCTTCCCAGGCCTCCGCACAGACACACCCGGACCAGCTCCTGGAAATGTTTTTCATTCTTTCAGACCCTGAATCACTGGGCAGCTTTCATTCGGGTCTGGCTGCGAGACGGCTCACAGCTGAGTCTGCAGCCCGGGAGTGGCTGTGGGAGAGCGTGCAGGTGCCCGTCGCAGACGCCTCGGTCCTCTGCGTCCAGTCCCCAACGGCCCCAGGCTCGGCGCGGTTCTCTGGAGTGCGTGGGAAGGAGGCAGAGTTCAGAGCAGGTGCTCTGGCTCCGGCAGGCTGCCGCCGCCCCCGTGACCTTGGGGCCCTCCTCTCCCTGCCCAGTAGGACTCTGTTTTCTCACCTGGGACTTGGGGCGGTGGGAGACGGGAATGAGGGACTACACGTGAAATGCTTGGCACGGGGTCTGCCACATGCTTAATGCTCGGTGAGTAGGAGCCCCGGGGAGATGCAGAAACCCATGGGCTGTCAGCGGAGAGAGAGAGCCTCGCTCCAAGCCCTGGCCCCCTGGACATCCAGTCCTTGCCCCCCACCCCCGGCCTGCGGATGAGCCCCTGCCTGTGGCATCACGGGCGCACATCCCTCTCATGTTATGTTCACACCCGTGTGAGCCTGTGTGAGCACAGCACTGCCTCCACACTGTCACTCGGGTTGAATCCCTCCATCCGGTGGGGTGCAACCCCTGCCGGCCGCCCCAGCCCCATCTCCTGCAAGGAACCCTCCCCTCCCCACCCTGCTTGCTCCCCTTCTAGGGGGAGAAGACAGGTGTCAAGGAAAGTAAGCCCCGCGGAGATAAAGGACACAAAAGAGAGCTGGGGTCGGGGGGACACAAGCGGCTGCATCGGCTTCCACACCTGACAGCCTTCGCCCAGGTGGGGGGAGGGGCCGACAGGAGAAACGATGCAAAGGAAAGGAATTCAGGCTGTCGGCTGCTCAGCCCAGAACGTGAACGGTCCCACCCCGAGGCGAGGGCCTGGGCACGGACTCCGGGCCTCCCCCACCGCTGGGTCCTCTGGGCTCCGCACCCCCTCCGAGGCTTCCTGGACCGGGGCCTGCCTCCCGGCGGCCCAGCTCCCTGCCCGCATTCCGTTCCCGAGAGCTGTAGATGTCATTACACAATACCCCAGGCATTCATTTTCTCCGTGGAGCATTTTATTGTGTGAATATACTACAATTTATTTATCCACTTTCCTCTTGATAGATTGCTGCGGTTTCTGATTTTCCCTTATATCCAACTAATTTGAGCTTCGGTGACCGATCTGGGATGGGGCTCCTGGTCACTGGTCCGGAGGTTGGGTGTGTGACCGAGGGACGTCGCTGGCGTGTAGGATCACAGCATCTGCAATGTGCCAGCTGTTGGTACACTCAGCCCCAAGGCAGGGGTCAAAGTCGTAGCCCGGCCAAGCATTGGTCCCATCGCTTCACATCTCCCCCAACCCGTGGGGGTGTACAAGCTTTTAGTTCTCGTGTACAAGCTTTGAGGTCCTGGCTTGATCCCTCGGAGCTCCTGGAACAGAACACCACAGACTGGGTGGTGTAAAAACAGCAGAAATCGATTTCTCATAGCGCCGGAGGCCAGAAGCCCAGCATCGGGCGGCAGCCTGGTCAGAGCCTGCGGAGAACCCTCTTCTACTACGCACACTGCTGCCCCTTTGCTGTGCACGCATGCCGAAGGGAGTGGGGGGCTCTCCGGGGTCTCCTTCCTAAGGACGGGAACACCACCTCGGGGCTCCACCCTCATGACTAACCCCCTGCCGGGGTCCCACCTCCCGACACCATCACACTGAGCACCGGGATTTCAACGTGTGGAGTTTCGGGGGGACCCGGGGTTCCGACCACAGCACCCATGAAATGGTAACTCAGTTATAATAGTAAATATTTCCCTAATTGCCAGTGAGCTGGGTATTTCTTCATACGTTTACCCAAAACCCTGGATTCTCTTACTATGAGATGCTTCTCCGTGCCCTTTGCCCTACTTCTTGCTGTGGTTCTTTATTGTCGTTGGTGGGCGGCGGTTCTCTGCGCGGCCTGACTCGGATCTTCCGACCGTCACGCGGCTCCAATACTTGCCTCCAGACAGCACCCGTGGCTCCGCTTCGTTTTCGTAGCATCCTTTTAAGAACACGGTTTTGATGTTTGCTGCCACTGACTTCGTTCCTGTTTTCCTCCACGAATCCTGCCGTTTGAGACGGATGTAAACACGCGTCACCCGCTGTAACGTCCTAAGATGGCATTTCCCTACATCTCCTTCTAACAGCTGGAATCCCGCCTCTGTCAATCGCCAGCAGCCGCGGTTTCACTGGGGTCACTTTTGTCCTAAACCGTTGTACGTGATGCGGCAAAGCGTCCCAGGTGATGGACGTCACGCATCCCCCCACGTGAGTTTAGAACCAGCTGGACACGGCCCGTGAGGGGCCCTGGCAGGGATTGCGCCAGGCATCCTGCTCCTGCATGGACGGGCTGGGGAAGGGACGCGCGCTCCGCTTGGAGCCCCTCTGGGCACACGCGCACCCTGCCCCGGTTTGGCCCGCCTCAATGCCCTTTAGCAAGACCTGCGTGTTTTTCCCACCGTCTGCATGTCTTTTGCTCAGTGTACTCCTAGCTGTCTTGTCATTTTCATTGATTTCATGATTGTCATTTTTGTTATTTTCCGCCCACAAAACTGCCGCTGACTTTCTTTATTGCTCCTATACCTCATAGCGGCACGTTCAGTTTAATCTGTTGAATAAATCTGTCTGTGAGTTCCTTCGGTTACCCACGTACCTCACAATATTTTCTGTGAATAAAGAGAATTTTGTTACTTCCTTTCTTCTAATCCTTATCACATGTGTTCTCCCTTGGGTCACCACCTCCTTCCCAGCCCTTCCTCCTTGACCGCGTGCTGGAGCCCCACCTGCACACGATACCATGGGCGGCTCCGGGGTGGTCCTATAGACTGTCTCATGGCAGTGCCCCCTCCTCCCTGAACTGCCCTCCCGGGAACCCTGTAGGTTCCAGCCACTCTGGCCTCTGGGGGCTCAGGCCAGCTCCTCAATGCCGCAGAGCGTCTGGGTTGGGGGTGGGATCCCTTCCCCTGCATCAGGGCCTGGAGTTCACGTCCAGGCAGAGACCCAGGGCGGGCACAGGCTTCTCCTGATTCGCTTTCCTTTCCCAGTTGACCAGCCGTCCTGGGAAACCTATTGTCTGATGCCCTGAAATGGTTGATGTAACACCTTTTCCATGTTCTTGTTGTTCACGACAGGATGGCAAGTTCCACAGCCATTTGTCCTTGGGGAAAGTTCTAGATCGTTTCTATCTCACGTGGTTGCAAGTGCGGCCAGGCTTCCGTCCCATGTGGGGCCGCCTGGCCCGTCTGGGCCCCCCACACTCTCCGTTCCTGCTTCCCTTTCCATAAAGCAATTCTCCATTCTGCCTTATCTCCTCCACTGGTTTCAGCTGAACGCCTGTATCGTCGGTGTTTCTCCAGGGATTACAACAGGCATTCCTAGTTTATCAGAGGCCGCCTTGAATTACAACACGAACACCCCCTTTAGTGTAAAAATGTGAAGTAGTAAAACCCACAAAGACGTGTGTTTACGCCCTCCCACTCCCTGTCTCACTCCCACACGTTCTCCTAAACCTTATACCACGCTTCCCGCCATTCTGCTTCACACGGTCGGCTTCCGTTCAAGTGGCGAAGGCCAGAGAACAAAACACACCATCTTTTCACTTTATAGACCTCCTGGCATTCCTCCCTCCTTGTCCACTTGAGTTTCCATTTGACAAAACCTCCCCTCAGGTGGATATTTCTTTGGTGTCTCTCGGAGCGTGGGCCGTGGCATGTCTGGACTCACGTCGTGCTCTGAAGTATGACCTCGCTGCACGCAGAATCGGGGTTGGCAGTATTTTTGTCCTCTGGGCACTCTGAATACAGAGTACCTCTGCTCTGGCAGGTGCTGGTCCCGACGAGCAGTCCGAGGCCATGGGCAGGAGCACTCTGCTTTGTGGGACGAGGCAGCCTCCCCCTGTCCCGGCCACAGCGCTGTTTGTCTCTCAGTCTGTTGTTTTCCGCAGTCGGACTCCGATTGCGTCGATACCCTACACTTCACGGAGTGTCGTGTCCCTGTGGAAGGATGTCCCTTCTTACCGAATTGGGGAAAGATGTTCAAGTATTTATTCAGGTAGTCTACCACGTCCTCCTCTCCTGCCCCGGTTTCACGTAGGTTAGGTAGGTGTCTTCATACCACACGCCACCGAGGCTTTCCTCCGTTTTTTAGTCAGCATTTTTCCTCTCTGCTTTCACGGGGATGGCTTACGTTGAACTGTCTTCAACTTCACTGACAATTATTTCTTCACTCTCAGATCTGATTTAAGCCTCTGTAATTTTTTTTTTTAAATTTCAGTATATGATTTTTAGTTTAGAACTTCATTCAAACCTTTTTAGAATTTCCATTTTTGTCCTGAAATACTCTACTCTGTCCTTCTATCTACTGCATACACCTATCTATCCATCTAGCTAGCATTAATCATTTATATCTACCATCTACACCCACCCACCCACCCAGCCATCCATCCACCCATCCTCTATCTATTTATGTATCTACCTATGAATCTATCTAATCTATCGTCTGTCTATCCATCCATCCGTCTATTATCTATCTATCCAATTATCTATCATTTCTAATGCTCTTTCTCTTTCTCTTGTATACCTATCTCATTTATAATCTATCCCTCCATCCATTATCTGTCTACCTATCATTTATATCTATCTATCTATCTATCTATCTATCTATCTATATCTATCACTCATATCTATGTATCTATCGATCCACCCATCTATCTTATGTACATTTCACTTGAAACCATCACTCTGTGGCTTTTCCAGCATCCCCCTGCCAGCTTAAGCTGACATTCAAAACTGAACTAATGTGTCCTCATTCTTTGAAGGTCTTTGGTTTATGGGACCCCACCCATGCTCAGAGCAGGCACCTGCCCAGGCATATAGGTGTGAAAGCTGTTGGGCTCCCTGTGGACCCATGAAAGACCTACCTCTCTCTGAAAATCTCTCCCTAGGATTTTGTCGATGTCTCTTTACTCTTCTCATCATGAAATGTGCGATTATTTGTCCTGGATTTTCCTTCTGTTTCCCTGGGAGGTAAGGTCTTCCGTGAACTTCTAAATCCTGACCAGAAGTGGAAATCACTGACAACCTGGCTTTTGACTCCTGATTCAGTCTCTTTCATGGCTTTGGGCAGACTCGGGTTTCCTTTTGTTTTTTTTTTGTTTTTTTTTTTTTCCCATTTTAATAAACATATAATGTATTTTTATCCCCAGGGGTACAGGTCTGTGAATCGCCAGGTTTACACATTTCACAGCAATCATCATAGCACATACCCTCCCCAATGTCCATATCCCCACCACCCTCTCCCGTCCCCCCTCCCCTCAGCAACCCTCAGTCTGTTTTTTGAGATTGAGTCTTTGATGGTTTGTCTCCCTCCCAATCCCATCTTTTCATTTTTTCTTTTCCTACCTCCCCCCAAGCCCCCCGCATTGCATCTCCACTTCCTCATATCAAAGAGATCATATGATAGTTGTCTTTCTCCGATTAACTTATTTCGCTAAGCATGATACCCTCTAGTTCCATCCACGTCTTCGCAAATGGCAAGATTTCATGTCTTTTGATGACTGCATAGTATTCCATTGTGTATATATACCACATCTTCTTTATCCATTCATCTGTGGATGGACATCTAGGCTCTTTCCACAGTTTGGCTATTGTGGACATTGCTGCTATAAACATTCGGGTGCACGTGCCCCTTCGGAGCACCACGTTTGTATCGTTAGGATATATACCCAGTAGTGCAATTGCTGGGTCATAGGGTAGCTCTATTTTCAGTTTTTTGAGGAACCTCCACACTGTTTTCCAGAGTGGTTGCACCAGCTTGCATTCCCACCAGCAGTGTAGGACGGTTCCCCTCTCTCCGCATCCTCACCAGCATCTGTCATTTCTTGACTTGTTAATTTTAGCCATTCTGACTGGTGTGAGGTGGTATCTCATTGTGGTTTTGATCTGTATTTCCCTGATGCCGAGTGATGTGGAGCATTTTTTCATGTGTCTGTTGGCCATCTGGATGTCTTCTTTGCAGAAATGTCTGTTCATGTCCTCTGCCCATTTCTTGACTGGATTATTTGTTCTTTGGGTGTTGAGTTTGATAAGCTCTTCATAGATTTTGGATACTAGCCCTTTATCTGATATGTCGTTTGCAAATATCTTCTCCCATTCTGTCAGTTGTCTTTTGGTTTTGTTAACTGTTTCCTTTGCTGTGCAAAAGCTTTTGATCTTGATGAAATCCCAATAGTTCATTTTTGCCCTTGCTTCTGTTGCCTTTGGCGATGTTCCTAGGAAGAAGTTGCTGCGGTTGAGGTCAAAGAGGTTGCTGCCTGCATTCTCCTCAAGGATTTTGAGGGATTCCTTTCTCACATTGAGGTCCTTCATCCATTTTGAGTCTATTTTCGTGTGTGGTGTAAGGAAATAGTCCAATTTCATTTTTCTGCATGTGGCTGTCCAATTTTCCCAGCACCATTTGTTGAAGAGGCTGTCTTTTTTCCGCTGGATATTCTTTCCTGCTTTGTCAAAGATTAGTTGACCATAGAGTTGAGGGTCTATTTCTGGGCTCTCTATTCTCTTCCATTGATCTATATGTCTGTTTTTGTGCCAGTACCATACTGTCTTGATGATGACAGCTTTGTAATAGAGCTTGAAGTCTGGAATTGTGATGCCACCGACTTTGGCTTTCTTTTTCAATATTCCTTTGGCTATTCGAGGTCTTTTCTGGTTCCATATACATTTTAGGATTATTTGTTCCATTTCTTTGGAAAAAATGGGTGGGATTCTGATAGGGATTGCATTAAATGTGTAGATTGCTTTAGGTAGAATAGACATTTTCACAATATTTGTTCTTCCAATCCATGAGCATGGAATATTTTTCCATTTCTTTGTGTCTTCCTCAATTTCTTTCATGAGTACTTTCTAGTTTTCTGAGTATAGATTCTTTGCCTCTTTGGTTAGATTTATTCCTAGGTATCTTACGGTTTTGGGTGCGATTGTAAATGGGACTGACTCCTCAATTTCTCTTTCTTCTGTCTTGTTGTTAGTGTAAAGAAATGCGACTGATTTCTGTGCATTGACTTTATATCCTGACACTTTACTGAATTCCTGTATAAGTTCTAGCAGTTTTGGGGTGGAGCCTTTTGGGTTTTCCACATATAGTATCATATCATCTGCAAAGAGTGATAGTTTGACATCTTCTTTGCCAATCTGGATGCCTTTAATTTCTTTTTGTTGTCTGATTGCTGAGGCTAGGACTTCTGGTACTATGTTGAACAGCAGTGGCGATAACGGACATCCTTGCCGTGTTCCTGACCTTAGCGGAAAAGCTTTCAGTTTTTCTCCATTGAGAATGATATTTGCGGTGGGTTTTTCATAGATGGCTTTGATAATATTGAGGTATGTGCCTTCTATCCCTACACTTTGAAGAGTTTTAATCAGGAAGGGATGCTGCACTTTGTCAAATGCTTTTTCAGCATCTATTGACAGTATCATATGGTTCTTATTCTTTCTTTTATTAATGTATTGTATCACGTTGATGGATTTGCGAATGTTGAACCAACCTTGCAGCCCTGGGATAAATCCCACTTGGTCATGGTGAATAATCCTTTTAATGCACTGTTGGATCCTATTGGCCAGTATTTTGGTGAGAATTTTTGCATCTGTGTTCATCAAGGATATTGGTCTGTAATTCTCTTTTTTGGTGGGATCCTTGTCTGGTTTTGGGATCAAGGTGATGCTGGCCTCATAGAATGAGTTTGGAAGTTTTCCTTCCATTTCTATTTTTTGGAACAGTTTCAGGAGAATAGGAATTAATTCTTCTTTAAATGTTTGGTAGAATTCCCCTGGGAAGCCGTCTGGTCCTGGACTTTTGTTTGTTTGGAGATTTTTGATGACTGTTTCAATCTCCTTACTGGTTATGGGTCTGTTCAGGTTTTCTATTTCTTCCTCTTTCAGTTGTGGTAGTTTATATGTCTCTAGAAATGTATCCATTTCTTCCAGATTGTCAAATTTGTTGGCGTAGAGTTGCTCGTAGTATGTTCTTATAATTGTTTGTATTTCTTGGGTGTTGGTTGTGATCTCTCCTCTTTCATTCATGATTTTATTTATTTGCGTCCTTTCTCTTTTCTTTTTGATCAGTCTGGCCAGGGCTTTATCAATCTTATTAATTCTTTCAAAGAACCAGCTCCTAGTTTTCTTGATTTGTTCTATTGTTTTTTTAGTTTCTATTTCATTGATTTCTGCTCTGATCTTTATGATTTCTCTTCTCCTGCTGGGTTTAGGCTTTCTTTGTTGTTCTCTCTCCAGCTCCTTTAGGTGTAGGGTTAGGTTGTGTATTTGAGACCTCTCTTGTTTCTTGAGAAAGGCTTGCACCGCTATGTATTTTCCTCTCAGGACTGCCTTTGTTGTGTCCCACAGATTTTGAACCGTTGTGTTTTCATTATCATTTGTTTCCATGATTTTTTTCAATTCTTCTTTAATTTCCTGGTTGACCCATTCATTTTTTAGAAGGATGCTGTTTAGTCTCCATGTATTTGCGTTCTTTCCAAATTTCCTCTTGTGATTGAGTTCTAGCTTCAGAGCATTGTGGTCTGAAAATATGCAGGGAATGATCTCAATCTTTTGGTACCGATTGAGACCTGATTTATGACCCAGGATATGGTCTATTCTGGAGAATATTCCATGTGCACTAGAGAAGAATGTATATTCTGTTGCTTTGGGATGGAATGTTCTGAATAGATCTGTGATGTCCATCTGGTCCAGTGTGTCATTTAAGGCCTTTATTTCCTTGTTGATCTTTTGCTTAGATGATCTGTCCATTTCAGTGAGGGGAGAGTTAAAGTCCCCTGCTATTATTGTATTACTGTCAATGTATTTCTTTGGTTTTGTTATTAATTGGTTTATATAGTTGGCCGCTCCCATGTTAGGGGCATAGATATTCAAGATTGTTAGGTTTTCTTGTTGGACAGACCCTTTGAGTATAATATAGTGTTCTTCCTCATCTCTTATTATAGTCTTTGGCTTAAAATCTAATTGATTTGATATAAGGATTGCCACCCCAGCTTTCTTCTGATGTCCATTAGCATGGTACATTGTTTTCCACCCCCTCACTTTAAATCTGGAGGTGTCTTCGGGACTCAAATGAGTTTCTTGTAGGCAGCATATTGATGGGTTTTGTTTTTTTATCCATTCTGATACCCTGTGTCTTTTGATTGGGGCATTTAGCCCATTAACATTCAGGGTAACTATTGAGAGATATGAATTTAGTGTCATTGTATTGCCTGTAAGGTGACTGTTACTGTATATTGTCTCTGTTTCTTTCTGATCTACTACTTTTAGGGTCTCTCTTTGCTTAGAGGACCCCTTTCAATATTTCCTGTAGAGCTGGTTTGGTGTTTGCAAATTCTTTCAGCTTGTGTTTGTCCTGGAAGCTCTTTATCTCTCCTTCTATTTTCAATGATAGCCTAGCCGGATATAGTATTCTTGGCTGCATGTTTTTCTCGTTTAGTGCTCTGAATATATCATGCCAGTTCTTTCTGGCCTGCCAGGTCTCTGTGGATAGGTCCACTGCTAATCTAATGTTTTTACCCTTGTATGTTACAGACTTCTTTTCCCGGGCTGCTTTCAGGATTTTCTCTTTGTCGCTAAGACTTGTAAATTTTACTATCAGGTGACGAGGTGTGGACCTATTTTTATTGATTTTGAGGGGCGTTCTTAGCATCTCCTGGATTTTGATGTTTGTTCCCTTTGCCATAGTAGGGAAATTCTCTCCAATAATTGTCTCCAATATACCTTCTGTTCCCCTCTCTCTTTCTTCTTCTTCTGGAATCCCAATGATTCTAATGTTGTGTCGTCTTATGGTGTCGCTTATCTCTCAAATTCTCTCCTCGTGGTCCAGTATTTGTTTGTCTCTCTTTTGCTCAGCTTCTTTATTCTCTGTCATTTGGTCTTCTATAATTCTTTCTTCTGCCTCATTGATCCTAGCAGTGAGAGCTTCCATTTTTTATTGCACCTCATTAATAGCTTTTTTTTATTTCAACTTGGTTAGATTTTAGCTCTTTTATTTCTCCAGAAAGGGCTTTTATCTCTCCGGAGAGGGTTTCTCTAATATCTTCTATGCCTTTTTCGAGCCCGGCTAGAACCTTGAGAATTGTCATTCTGAACTCTAGATCCGTCATATTACCAATGTCCGTATTGATTAGGTCTCCAGCCTTCGGTACTGCCTCTTGTTCTTTTTTTTGAGGTGAGTTTTTCCGCCTTGTCATTTTGTCCAGATAAGATTTGCTTTCTCCTGCTGTGGAATTCCGCTGGTTTTGGTGAGCGAAGTTGGTCTTGGCTGGGTTTCTTGTTGTTCTTCTGGGGGAGGGGCCTGTTGTGGTGATTCTCAAGTGTCTTTGCCGCAGGCGGAATTGCACCGCCCTTGCCAGGGGCCGGGCTAAGGAATCCGCTCGGGTTCGCTTTCGGGAGCTTTTGTTCCCTGAGCGCTTTCCGTAGAGTCCGGAGGACGGGAATGAAGATGGCGGCCGCCCAGTCTCCGGCCCGGAGGAGCCGAGAGCTTGGGGTCCTGCTCCTCAGTGAGCCCTCAGAGAAAAGCGCCCCACCGCCCCTGCCTCCCTGGCCTGCGGTCGCGCCTTGAGGAAAGCGGTCAATTGCTGGCACTTGGAGAAAAGCGCCCGGTCGCTTCCGTCTCCGTGGCCTCCGGCCGCGCTCCGAGCCCACCCAGCCCGCAACCGGCACAAGGTAACCCCGGGCTGAAGCTCACTCCTCGGCTTTGTCACTGTAGCCGGCTTCCCCGCTCTAATACCTGCGAGCTCTGCGGCCCTCAGACACCCCCGGTCCTTCTGTGACCCCGCAGGACCCAGGGTTACGCTGACCCTGCCTGGGTTTCCCCCCGGTTTAGCCTCTGGAGCGATGTCCCTCGGTGGAGCAGACTTTTAAAAGTCCCGATGTTGTGCTCCGTGGCTCCGCCGCTTGCCGGGAGCCGCCCCTCCCCCCGGGGTCTATCTTCCCGTCGCTTTGGATTCACTTCTCCGCAGGTCCTACCTTTCAGAAAGTGGTCGATTTTCTGTTTCTAGAATTGTTGCTCTTCTTCTCTTCGATCTCCTGTTGGATTTGTAGGTGTTTGTAATGGTTTGATAAGCTAGCTAGCCGATCTCCTGCTACCCGCTGTCGTCTCAGCTGCTACTTCTCTGCCATCTTGACTCCTCCCCCCCTCCTTTTGCTTTTTGAGTCTATACGGTAAGTTGTATCCTGGGGGGAAATTATTCCTTTTTGTGTACATTTAAAATGTATCAACATAAAGTCGTTGATTTTTATAACTGTTCTGTTACTCTCAGTGTTTCCTCTATGGGATCTTTACTTTACTCTTAAGTGTCTACTTCCTAAAACTGACTTTTCTTCTTTTCTAGAATATGTGTTCAGGGCTTAACTCTCCCACTCGGCGTGACTTCAGCTCCATTCCACGTGGTTTTGCATGCTGTGTCTGAATAACCACAATATTGTGTAATTTCTATTTTGATTTATTTTTTGACCCAAGATCATTTCGATATGCATTGTTCAAGTTCTCAGTACTAAGGACTTTTCTAGCTTTTTGTTTGTTTGTTTATTTGTTTAACAAGTAAATTCCTTTGTGTTCAGATAACTTGCTGTGATTTCAATCTTTGGGCAGTTGGGAAGGGGGTTGCTGTGGCCTGGCTTGGGAAAAATGTGAACTATATTGTTGTCAACTGCACTATTCCTGTCTGCTATTTGGTCCAGTAAACTATTTTGATTTTTTTTTAACTTTTCAGCATATGCGTAGGTTGAAGTGTGTCCCTCATAAAGATTATTCCCCTAGACATTTTATAATGGAATTTAAGCTTTTCTGTCTTAAACTTGTGAGTTTAACCTGTTTGCATTTATTCCGATTATTGATACAGTTGGATGCATTTTCCCCATCTTTCGTGCTTTCTTTATTTTTGGATCCCGACACTCTTAGCTGCTACTTCAATAATTTTGTCCAATACAGGTTTTTCAAATCTCTCTACTGTTACTGAAATTATACCCTCTACCGTTTTTTAAACCAAAGGTTTTCACGGGTGTATACCTACAACCAAGTCTAGAATTTTTCAGTGTTGCTACCCTCTTGTTCCACACGAGACTCTACAATGGCTTAATCCCAGTTATCTCTTTTCCCAAATACTGTGTTAATTTTCCACGCTTTAATCCACTCCCACATGTTTTTAAGCTCAGGAATTGATTAGGGAAATTAATTGTTTATGTGGGGCCAGCATTTGTCTGGCGTCATCCATACATGTTCCAGTTTATGTCCTCATCAGCTCTCTCTAGTCTTACATTTCCTTATATTCTGTGTTAACAACTATCTGGGTTGTTAACTCCCTACTTTCTCCCTACTTCATATCTTTGGAAATCGAATGACGTTCCATTAGATCTCTGACCACTTCAATGTCTCTTGTTTGATCGACTCCTTTATGTATTCCAGAACTTTCTCTTGAAGTGCCCCATGTAAAATCTCTTCAGGTATCTCCTCTTTTCAACAATTCTCTTATCTGTGTCAAACCGGACATTTAATGCATCCTAATGAGTTTTAATTTTATTAACTGCGTTTGTGATTTCTAATATTTCTCTTTGTTTGGTTTGTTTCTCTAAATCTCTCCAGTGTTGTTTTGTTTTATTTAATATCCTGCTTCTTTCTGGTGTTTTAAATTTTATCTTTTTATTATTATTATTGTGTTACGTTAGTCACCATATGTTTTGATGTCGTGTTCCATGATTCATTATTTGTGTATAACACCCACTGCTCATTAAAACACATGTCCTCCTTAATACCCATCACCAGGCCAACCTGTCCCCCCAACCCTCTCCCTTCTAAAACCCTCAGTTTGTTTCTCAGAGTCCACAGTCTCTCGTGGTTCGTCTCCCCCTCTGATTTCCCCCAACTCCCTTCTCTCCATCTCCCCATGTCCTCTGTGTTATTCCTCATGCTCCACAAGTAAGTGAGACCATATGATAATTGACTCTCTCTGCTTGACTTATTTCACTCAGCATAATCTCCTCCAGTCCTGTCCATGTTGATGCAAATGGTGGGTATTTATCCTTTCTGATGGAGGCATAATATTCCATTGTATATATGGACTATGTCTTTATCCATTCGTCTGTTGAAGGGCATCCCGGCTCTTTCCACAGTGTTGGCTGTTGTGGACACTGTTGCTATGAGCACTGGGGTGCATTATATCTTTGAAATGTTTGTATACTCACACTGGCCTTTTTATACTCTGTTTCTCTGACAGTTTTATTATTTCATAGTTCTGGTGGATGAAACCCACACTTCTGTGAGCTGTTCTCCATGGTGTTGGTGGCAGATGCTCTGGAATTGTGGATTGTGACTTCATGTTTGGCGAAGTTCCTCTGGTGGAAATCCCATCAATAGATTTGAGAAAAAGAGGGTTTTCACAGACAAAATTTAGGTTGTTTCTACCAGTGTTTGTAGGTACTGCCAACCAAGATCTACCTCATATTACTTAGAGTTTCCTAAACCAGATAGCAAATGTAACTTCAGGGCTCAGATCTAGATGAGTCAATGATTAATATTATAAATGATCATTTCTTCTTTTTTTTTTTTTTTTTTTTGCCCTAAGTCCTAGGGTTGGGTTGGTCACCTCCCCCTCTTGTCTGGCGGGTAGATTTTTATTTCTGGTAGGTTTCTACTTAATGTACAATCCTTTGAGTTCCCAGGGTTTGAATATTCAGGAGTCACTTTTATATCCCCCTTCCTTGCATTGACCCAAAGGCTTGTCTTTTGGGTTTAAAACAAAGTATTTTAGTTTATAAGTTGGAAAATACCCCCGGGGAAACACTGGCATAGGCCTACGTGTTATCAAACCTTGCTACTCCCAGGGGATTTCCTTTTATTTCATGTAAACTCAGCTATGCTTGTAAAGATTTCTGTTAGAATTTATCCCATATGCTGTGATTGTTATATAAGAAGATAAATGTTCAAGTTGTCTGATCTATTCATTTGAGAATCTCTGAAACTGTAAGTGGATGAAGTGAGAGTATCTTAGTCATTTTTCCCAAGTGAAAAGCTAATACGGTTAAGAGACATGCCCTAATTCTCACTGTAAGTAACTTATGGAACCTGGATTCCTCCTGATGGTGAAAAAATTTCTGTCTCCAGCACATCACTGTGATTTTTAAACCAGATCTTGGGATCCTGATTACTTACTGTGGTGGAGATACTTAACAGCTATTCAAGGACTTTGTTTCGTTTGTGCAGATTTGATTTTCTTACTCACAGGCTGTGAAAACTTGGAAGCACGGTTCTGTGTCTGGGTAACCTCTGAGCCACATTGCCTCTCATAGAGTCAGGCACATTCTAGTTGCTCAATAATTACTTATAAAATTGGAGTAATTCCAAGGACCTCCCAATTCTAAGGTGAAGCTAAAAGAATTTAGATAATTTCCACAAAGAGGAAAAAGACAATCAGAGAGCTGGAGACTAGCCAGGACAGTGCCATCCATCAGGCACCAATAAAGGGGAGTTTTGAAAGCAAGGGTCAGCAGGGTAGCACAAAGGATCATGAAGACTCCACATCCCTTTGGGAAACACAGAGGAGAAACATTGGGGAATGCTAATAGCTTGACTGGTCTTCGTGGACACAGACATCCCACTTTGTTCTGGAGCAGCCTCTAGGGGGATGGGTCAGTGGACCTGAGCTGAGGGAGTTTCCTTTGATGGACCTGCCTTTAAGCCCTCACTTCCCTACCCTCAATAGCAAGCAACAGGAATGGATAGACACATGGGTACCGAGAAATTGACAAGAACCCTAGAGCTAGGGAAGGTGTAGGTGGGAGAGGTTTGTGGTAGGAAATACTAATACAGACAGGGACTTTTCTCCTAGGAGAAGAAGGGGAGAAGTAAGGAGGCAGGTGATGGGCTTGATTTTCTTGTATTTTGTTACATTTACATTTATTATTAACATATTGATGCATTTCCATTTTAAAAGAATTCTAGAAATACACAATGAAAAATTTAAACATCTCCTTCGATGCACGCCTTATCTCTTATTTGCACTCATCTGAACAGACACCATCAAAGTACCCCATTTGGTGTGTATCCTGAGGCTGTCCACATCCCTCCCTGTCGGTGCATGCCTGCGTGTGCTTCCTGGTATTATGGGATCATATTATACCCTTTCAAGGACTTGCTTATTTTCACTTAACAATATATCTTAAAGATTTTGAAAGTCAGCCCTGTGGTCTACCTCCATTTCTAATGGCTATTAATAGGTTTCCATTGAGTGGATTTGCCATGATTAATTTACTCGTATCCCTCTTGGTGATTATTCAATTTGTTTTCATGCATTTGCAATTACAGATAACACTGCGAAGAACTTCTTTGCCCATGTGTGCATACATGTGTTATGCATACGGGTTGGCTCTTCTTTTACATAAATTCCCAAAACGTAAGTCCTGGATGAAAGAGTCTGTGCATTTTTCTTCCAATTGACTGGCAAGCTGCCCTTTTAAAAGGTCTCATCAGTGCAACCTTCCAGCAAAATGCAAAGACAACACATCCTCCCCAACACTTCCTGTTATGAGTTTTTATACTGTTTCCCTAATATAAAAGGGAAAAAGATCTTTAGTTTCTGTTTGAGAATTTCCTAATGTGTTTATTGGCCACTTTATTTCATGTTCAGTGAACCTACAATCCATATTCTTTGACTATTTTCTACTGGGTTGTGTTTCTGTGCTGATTTGTATGGATCATTTGTAAAATTTGAATATTAATATTTTGATTTTTCTATTGAAAATGTTTTTGTGATTCTGGCATCTATCATTGCCTTTGCGTGTTTTGTCATTTATCACAGGGAATTCATCCACCTTCGTCCACATGGCTGTACTTTCCCCTATCACAGCTCACAGAGGTGTTTTTCAGGCTTATGCTTTTGATTGAACTGAAATTTATTTACCTTTACTGTAAGTTACAGCCCATCTGTACTTTCTTTTAAGCAAGGAAGTAGTCCATTATCCCAGCATCATTTATTAGACAGACCTTCAGTTTCGCAGAAACATCACTTTTATTATCTATCAATGTAATCTTAGGAGCAAATTCCTTGCTGTGTCACTTGGCTTCCCAACTGCCCGTTCCGGTCCATGGCACGTGGACCACACTGAGATCACGCTGCTTTTCTTATTCTACTTTGGGGCACATCAAGCAGGCAAACCCACATCTGCACCCAAGCCTGTAGTGTACCTTTTCAAAACAGAGTCGGCTGTTCCCACCCTCTTCTTGTCCATTTAAACCAGACAGAGTTTCATCAGTCTCTATCGTAAGACCTATCGGAATTTGCTCAGAATGCAGATGGAACACATGCATTCTTGAGGAGAAATGACATGACACAGAGTCCTGTCCTGGGTGGCACACTTACTAGTGTCACAAGCCACTTTCCCTTTCCTCCTGGATACGTAGGGAATGGCATGTCTCATCTTCCCGCACAGTTGGAGGTCACCACGTGAATAAGTTCCAGACAGTGGAAAGTAGGCAGGTGTGCCATGAGCCACCTCCAGCCGACCCACCGAAGCCATCTGCTCTGTGCCCACCCTGGTCCACCGTCTTCCACCTGCATGCAGAGACCCGTCAGAGAAACCCAGGGTCATAGGATATTAGATCCACAAGATGGAAGACGCCCGAGCCCCTGGATTTCCGTGTGGAAGACCACATCCTGGAAATCTGAGCAGGAAAATAACTTCTATTTTGCTAAGCTACAGAGATTTGGGGATTGTTGGTTATAGCGTTGGTCGACCCTGATCAGTGGTCTGTGTCTCCTCGCTTATTCAGGCCAATTTTTACTTTTTCAATAGGTTAGAACTGTCTGGAGTTCTTTTATATTATTATTTTGGCTGTGAATAAAATCCTTTTTTTTTTCCTATTACATTTTCTATTTGGCTGTTGTTGGTTCTAGAAAAACTATTGATTTTCATCGGTTGATATATTCGGTCTCAGGTTGCTAAGCTCTCGTGACTGGCTCGAGCCATTCATCAGTTTATGCTTTTGCATTTTTGTAGGAAAGAACATTCTCATATACATAATGTCATATTTCTCATGTTATTTTTTTTTCATTTTTACATTGTTGGAACCCTTCGTGCAATATTAAACAGGGATGTATTGTAGGAATCCTTGCAGAGCTGATTTTTAGAAAATATCACTCATGTTCACTGTTAAGGATGATGCTTGCCTCAGTTTTCTGGTAAATACTTTTTATCAAGATAAGAGTGTTTCATTACTGTCTCTGTCTTCTAAGTGGTTTTTGTCAGGAATGGGCATCGACCTTCGTCAAATGCTTCTACAGCGTCTAGTGAGATCATTAAAGCTTCTCCTTTATTCTCTGAGCATAATAACCCCACTGATAGGTTTTCCTAACCGTCCCTATATTCCTATGATTAACTCTGCGTGGTTGGGAGGCATTAACTTTAATACTAGGTTGATCTTGCTATTAAATATTATTTAGGATTTATTCACCTGTTTACGGTAGCTTTGGAGATAGATTTTTCTTTGTGTGCTTGCTTGTCTAGTGATGTCTTAATTACACAAGTTATTTTAATGAAATGAGTAGGCATCCCTCTTTTCCTAGTCTCTGAAAGTTCACAAAACTTGTGAGTTATTAAATGTGAGCGAGGATATATATCCTCCTTTTAGCCACGCCTCCTATAGATTTCATTGATATATGTAAACACATGATAGAGCTGTAGATTTCTTCTAAAATACTTCTTTTTTTATCTGAATTACACATATAGCGCTCGAAAGGCTGGAAATTTCTAGAGATTCTCCAAGGCTCTTACACAAACGAAGCAGCTCCGTGACAGTGCTTTTGCCACCTGTTCCCCAGGAGCAGTCGCCTGATCTCTTCTAGCTGACCCCTCCCAGGTTGACTGTAGCCGAGTAATGCATTTCTCTTGCAATTTTCTTTTAATTTTTTTTAGGATTTTATTTATGTGTCAGAGACAGAGAGAGAGAAAGAGAGCAGCAGGCAGAGGGAGAAGCAGGCTCCCCGCTGGGCAGAGAGCCCGATGCGGGGCTTGATCCCAGGATGCTGGGATCATGACCTGAGCCAAAGACAGACACTTCACCGACTGAGCCCCCCAGGAGTCCCTGCGATTTTTGATTCTTTATCATTAGATACTAATTACTATCTTCTTAACAAAGAAGTTGGGGAATTGACTTTCTTACAATCGCCCTGAAGCCCACATACAACAGTCCCCCCACAGCCAGCCTCGTTAGTTCATGCATGTGATAATTCCTTTCTAGGTTTACATTCAATGCTTGCAATATTTTGTGCATGTAAACGTTATTTTGCATACAAGCCAAGTATCGAGCCCTTTAGTGTTTTGTAATACTTTTTCATTTTCTCCTCAGTTAAGAATTAGCTCCTTCTTCGTGCCTGAAATACTTTGAGGTGGAAACCTCACCACCATAAGCCTGTCCATGCCTCTGAGCAAGATAAGACTTTCTCTATGAAGTTAACACACTCACACACACACACACACACACACACAAGCACACAGGCACACAGGTGCAGATTCATAACGTACCCTTAACAGATTGCCATCGGTAGACACAGCCGTGCACCTACCCCTCAGGGTGGAAACTAACACATCCACAGTATCCCAGGAAACCTCCTAGCTCCATCCCATGATACTCCGCCATCCCCAGCTTAACTAGGGTCTTGGAATCTGATGCTATGGACTGCTTTTGCCCTGTTTCTAATATGCACCTGTGCACACGTCTGCACATGTGTGTTCTGCCACTTGAGAGAATGCTGTGAAGGTCGCTTGTATTGTCCCATGGAACTGTAGCTTGTCCTTCCATAACTGCTCTAACGTAGGATCAGTTACATTTACCATAACATGTTCATCTCTTGTGCTGTTGACAGGCAGCTCCTCGCTTACATCCAACGCCCAGTGCTCATTACGTCACACGCCCTCCTCAATGTCCGTCACCTACTTAGCCCATCTCCTGCCCACCTCCCCCCAGCAGCCCCCGTTTTGTTCCCTAGAGCTAACAATCTCTTATGGTTTGCCTCCTCTCTTGTTTTTGTCTTATTTTATTTTTACTGCACATGTGAGTGAAGTCATAAGACATTTGTCTTTCTCTGACTTATTTCACTTAGTCTGCTACCTTCTAGTTCCATCTACATTGTTACAAATGGCAAGATTTCATTCTTTCGATGGCTAAATGATATTCTGTTGTATATATATACCATATCTTTATCTGTTCACCAGTCAGCGGACACTTGGGCTCATTCCAACTGGCTGTTGTTGATAATGCTGCTATAAACATCTTTGCTTCTTCTTTATTAAATCTTTGCTTATTCCAAGGTTGGGATATGAGATAGTAAACACTTTCCTCCAACTTGATGACTTTCCTTTCAATCCCTTGAAAAAGAGAAGTTCTAATACTTCATCAATATTTTCCATTAAAGTTAGAGCTTCTGTGTCTAAATTCTAAATGAAATCTTTTGGACACCCAAGCTCATTCAAAATTTCCTCTGATAAATTTCACAAGTTTTAATGATTTAGCATTCTTGCCTAAATGTATTTGTTTTCGTATTTAAATTTTAAAATATAACTGGAATTGCTTTTTATATAATTTTGTGAGGTAGGAGATCAAAACAATTTTTTGTATGGGTATCCAATGACCCAGAACCTTTCCTTAAAAAGGTATCCTACCCACACATCACTACAGTACCATTGTCCATCGCATACAAAGGGCCCGCATGAGAAGCACGAAGCATAGTGTAAATAATTAAATGTAAGTCAAGCAAAAAAATTATTACCTGAAGTATATTCTAAACCCTATTTGACAAATGTATGCTTTCTTTCCTCATATTTCCATTCAATAATATTTGTTTCTACCAGAACATTGAGCTTTATCTCATAACTTCCATTATGTATTAGTTTTATTAACATTCAGCTCAAGATATTTTCCAATTTTTTATTTAATTTTTTTGGCGAAAAAGTTATACAAAAGGGTCTTGTTTGATTTCCACACATGTGAAGACTTTCTGGTTATCTTTTTGTCTTTAATTTATCATTTCAACACTTTGGTAATATTTCCACTAATTTTTGGCTTTCATTTTCCTCTTGAAAAATTGGCTGTCAGTTTATTATTGTTTCACAGAAGGAAATCTGATTGACTGATTGATTGATTATTGATTGGTTTATATTTAAGCCTTTTTTTCCTTCAATTTTCAGAAGTCTTTCATGTTGTGATTAACTGTGATTTTCTTCTCATTTATTCTGCTGCAGCTTCATTTTTATACTTAGAGTCACTTTTGAAAAATACTTATCATTATTGTTTTCAAATATTAGTGCCCTAAATATTCTTTTTCCTCTTGTCCTGGGACTTCAGTTAAATTTTAACCATATCCCACAGGCCTCTTATTTCCTTTATGCATTTTAAAAATTCTTTTATCGGGATTCTCTGCTCTGCGGGGAGACGGCTTCCCCCTCTCACTCGGCCTGCCTCTCTGCCTACTTGTGATCTCTGTCTGTCAAATAAATAAATAAACTCTTTAAAAGATAGATAAAAATTCTTTTTTCACTAAGTACATATCTGGATAGTTTTTCCTGACCTCTCTTCCAGTGTTTCAGTTTTCTCTTCAGCTTCGACTAATTTTGAATTAAACCCTTCTGTTAAACTATTAATCCCTTTGCTTGTTTTTTTAATCTCAGATTTTTCATTAGTTTTCTTTTGTTAGTTGCCAATTTTCTACTTACCTGATTCGTTTTGTCTTTTCTTTTCCTTGGTCATATCAAACATATCTATTCCAAAGATCACATGATAACTCACTATCTACATGTTCCTTTTGCCTGTGGTTTATTTGTTTTGGGGTCATGTTGTCTCCTCCTTTGCCTGGTTATTTTTAACAAATGCTGGACTTGGAATTTGGAAATTTGTAGAGATTATTTGATGTCCCAGATAACTTTGTCATCTCCTTCTAGGGTGGACTCTTGTATTTTTTTCTGCCCAGGAGCAGAAACTAGTCATCTCACAACACTTACTCAAGGCAAACACAATCCCGGCCTCTCTTTCCAGCTGAGGTTTATTCCCCTTAGGCCCCAAACCCCACTTTGGGGGAGCTTTCAGGCCTCTTTCTTAGGGAAGGCTTCTCAGGAAACTAACTCAGAGACACAGGTTGTGCAAAGTTGTGTTGGGCAGTGTTCTTGGGAGCAGCTCTGTGAGCACAGGAGAGGTACACCCCGGCAGAGGGGCATCTGTAGCCTGGGACTGAGCAGCGCCCTTCAGCTAAGACAATTCACCTGGGCCCTGTCACCAGCCACCGCTCAGGAAGCTGGGAGTGAGAGCCTTGGTCAGACGCTGACAGGCTTTGTTTCCAAGGTGCCAGAGAATAAATATTTAGGGCTGTGCAGCCATATGGTCTGTCACAAACACTCAACTTTGCTGGGGCTGTGGGCAAGCAGCCAGTCTGTATAAAAAAATGTGCATGGATGCCTTCCAGTAAAACTTTATCTATGAAAGCAGACCATGAGCCATACTCGGCACGTTGGCCATCGTTTATTGACCCCTGGCCCTGGTCATAGCGCAAGGCTTAGTGCTTCATAACATCACTGTTTCACAGACCCCCCGGGTCGGGCTCTGGGTCCTGGCGTCTACATTTTGCCCCCTCCCCACAATCCAGTGTCAGCTAAATCTCCCACCTATCTCTCATCATCTCCCCTACTTTTCCCCAATTTGACAAACGTCTCTGGAGCTGTGCTACCCAATGCAGCAGCCACCAGGCATGGGTAGGTGTCCAAATTTTAATTAATTAAAATTTTAAACAAAGTCTAAAATTCATCTCCTCAGCTACAGAACCCACATTGCAAGGGTTCAGCAGGTGCACATGGCTCATGGCTGCCATGTTGGATGGAGGGAATGCAGAACATCATGGAATGTCCTGCTGGTCATTGCTAATCCAGAGAAAAGTTTAGCCTTACCCGTCAGGATCCCCTCTGTGAGTTTTCTCCTTTTCCATGTCTTGGTCCCATACCTCTTCTCTCTTAATATCTCCCTGATACAAAGTGATTTTAAAATGTTTTCTCCTTCTTGTCAGGTTGTTTTTGGTGAGATATTGGCCCACATTATCTGGCCCGTTATCACCAGAAGTAAACTATATAGTATTTTTTAGGGCTCTTTTGATGCCTCTGTGTTGCCTATTTGAGCATTAAATATCCTTTTCTCGAATTCTATTTGAGATTATCCTGTTTCTTTGTCTCCGGGGTGGATTTCTGAAACGAGTCTTTATCTCTCATCATCAGTGAATGCTCTGTGTTGTCTGAGGTCTCACTACTGCTGGTCTTAGTGCACTGTTGGCTCGCTGCCCCGGGATACGCGTGTGTGTCCACTAGCACACTCAGAGTTTCCACATCACATGCAACAGAAAATCCATGTGCCCACGGATGGCACAGCCTCAGGTTTTGTTTTACCAATCCTGTGTTGTGTCCACGGACAACCTGGGGACATTGGCTCACCTTTGACTCTAGAGGGCTGGACACCAAGTATAAACAGTACGTTCCTTTCCACAAAGGACGTGGTACATTATGCAGGAAGCCAGTCCCCACACAGGGTCTGCCACTGTGCCACTTCCCACCCCCAAGGAATATGTCCGTACCCAGGGGTGAGCCACAAACCCCCGGCTCCGTCTTAATTTCTGGCTAGACACTGTCTGTATTTCAGGCACGTGATGGATTCTCCTTCTTATTTTCAGTCTGATCTGTATTTTTTACAGTCAATGTATGTGTGTTTGAAGCAGTATCAGAGGATTCTCAGCCTGTGTTCCATCTTCTGTCTTGGGCAGAAACCCAGGTATTGATGTTTCAAATGCTACCACATTCCATTCTCACGCTGACCCTAAAGTAGGTGTCATGATCATTATTTTCTGGGAAAGGAGAAAGACTTCGAGCAGTTATTAGCTGTGTGACTTTGAAAAGCTATCTGAAGTGGGGCCCCATTTCCAAAGCCCATCATCTTCCTGATGTGTTGTTCTAGAACATGGAGCACACTTTGCTGCTGAGCCTTGGAGGCAGGGAGAGCAGGCATTCAGCACGTGGCAGCAACCCCATCAGGAGCTAGCTAGTGGACAGCTGTGAGTTCAGAAAGAATGTCTTTGAGCAGGAGCTTTTATCTGGCTTGGCACACAAAATGAAATCAGTAAATATTTGGGGAACAAATGCTCACTTTCCATTAAGAACAGACTGGGCAGTGGAGGCAGGATGATGTGGGGTTATCAAAGCTGATTCAAACTTTCATCCTGGCATCCTCCAACGACAGCCTAATAATTGTGCTGTTCACTCTCCTGCAAGTGATTCCACGTGATGGACTGGGAGAGGGACTGGGCTCCCCAGGCAGGGGGAGGACACAGCATTTAGCAGTGAGTTGGTCAGCCAGGGTGCCCTTGGGGCTGTGTCTGGACCATGCTGAGCACTTGATGAAGAGTCACTGATAGGATGGAGGAGGATGGTTGGATGGATGGATGGTGGATGGATGAGTGGGTGGATGGATGGTGGATGGATGAGTAGGTAGATGGGTGGATGGATGGTGGATGGATGAGTGGGTGGATGGATGGATGGTGGATGGATGGATGGATGGTGGATGGATGGTGGATGGATGGATGGGTGGATGGATGGTGGATGGCTGAAGGGTCAGGCCACTGAATCAGTTCTAGGAAGCTGGGACACCTGCTGTCCTAACATCTTGGTGGGGAGAACACAGGACAATGAAATCCCATGACTATTTAGTGAGCACATGTTATAACTGGTGCTTTCACATTTTATTTTCCCATATATCTGGTCCTGACAGGAAATCTGTGATGAGATATTATTTCCCTTTTCCCAAACAAGGAAAATATGGGGAATGACCTCACACAGAACCAGTCTTGATACCTGGATCTTCCTAAATCTAATCTTGGCTCAGAGTAGCGTTTCCATTTGATCCAAGGTCTGTGCGCTCTACTTGAAACCGTGAGTAGGAGCTGAAAGTTGAGATGGTGCACAGACCCTGGGATGGGAGGAGTCAACCCCAGAATGGGCATAGGAGACCCTGGATGGGCAGAGGTCACCCCAGGAAGGGGAGAGATGACCCAGGAAGGGTGGAAGAGACCCTGGGGTGGAGGGAGATGACCTGGGATGGGAGAAGGCGACCTTGACATGGGCGGAGTTGACATGGGAAGGGCAGAAGATACCCCGGGGTTGGGCAAAGGAGACCCCCAATGGGCGGAGGCAACTTGGGGGAGTTGGGGGAGATGAGCCAGGAAAGACAGAGGAGACCCCAGGTTGGGTGGAGATGCCCAGGGAAAGGTGGAGAAGATCCCGGGGTGAGGAGAGATGACCCTGGGTTGGGTGGAGACAGGGCCAAGTAGGAAGCGGGCACCAGGGAGCAGCTTTCTTCCCTGTTCTGGATTGGCCGGACCATGGGGGGCTCCCCCCACCACAATATCATGCAGGTCAGTGGATGACAACTGGGTCAGGGGGCCAGAGGGGCCTTCAGCCTAGAGGGAGGCATTTTCCCCATGTCCGAGCCCTGTTGCAGGGCAGAGGGAACAATGCTCTTCTGCAAGGGGAATCCATCTTCTGAAAGCTACTTTCACGAGGTTTCCCTGCACTGCCCTGGTCCCCGTGGGAGCCACAGCATCGACTGCTCTGCTCTGTTTGCTCCAGCGTCTGCTCTCACCTGGGAGAAGAAAGGTGCAGAGGTGTTTTCTAAGAACCTTTGAAAAGCCATTATCTAGAATCAGAAACAAGGGCTGGTTTGTTTTATTCTCTCTTATTTCCTTCTGGAAGCTCGGCAGTGAGGGCTCAGGGGACCGGCTCTCATCGGGGTGGGTCGGTGGGGAGCCTGCAGCCTTGGCAGTGATCAGCGATAATTGCCCAGCCTGAGCAGGTAAGAATGACATGCAAATTACTCCTTGCAACCTGGAACAGCAGATAGCAGGAAAACGTTTCCAGAAGGGCAATTCTGGGGAAGGTTGGAATCACCCTCTGGCTTCTTCAGTCACCTGAGTGGCCCCAAGTCCCCCGGTGAACCTCGGTCTGGGGACAGGGATGGGGGCCGTTCCCGGTACCGGTTCCTTTCAACTTGCTCATGGGTCACACTGGCCTTCCTCTCAGGGAGGTGGGCTCTGCTGGTGGAGACATACATCCTTCCAAACCTGGCCATCGTGGAAGCTCTATGCCAAAGCCATCTCCAAAATGGGACCAGCGAGTCGCCCACTGAAGCTACTGGAAGTTTCCAGTGGAAGTGAGGTAGGTCATCTGTCCTGGAATCTTGGTATGGGGCAGACCTAGGCTCCCCTCAGTAGTGATGCCAGCTCATGCAGGCCAGCATTCTCAAGGCAGAGAAGTCTCTTCTGAGTTGGCTGATACACCCCACCTCGGGGACACTCTCAGGACAGAATGTGCTGGGGATGCTAGTGACGAGCTTGGCACTGAGCCTGGTGTGGGCCAAGAGAGCTCTCAGCCTTCATGGTGGGGAGCAGAATCTACTCCCACCGTTACTACCTGGGTTGGTAGAGTGACAGCTCCTCATGGCTGCAGGCAACCCTACAGGACTCCCCGGTCCCTCCCCAGCCCCGTTGACCCTCCGTGTGTGACTCTGACACTGACCCGCACACAACAAGATGATGGCCTGGCCATCTGGAAAGGAAGGTAGCCTCCAGGGCTGGCCTCCAGTCCCCGCCACGTCTGACAGCAAAGCTGTTCTCCTTGTTCTTGGCTTAGTTGATCCCCCATCCTCGTGACATGCAGAGCGCCAAGCACACCAGGCCCCTGAGGCCTCCTGACTGGCCTTCAGGAGGCCCGCCTCCTCTGACCTCAGTCCTGAGTCTCTCAGCCGACTGCAGGAGGCCTCCGATTGGCTCAGTTCCGCTGGTGCCTCCTGGACACACAGCAGGAACTCGGTAAATATTTGCTACATTTAATTCAGTTGAAAGTAAATCCAGGAGAAAAGTGTGTTTGACATTCATTTGTTTGTGACGCACCTTCTCTGTAAGTGGCATGTTAGCCAGGTAGGGGAAAGTGCTCTCGGATAGCCGAGGGGTATCCCGAATTGCAGAAAGCCCCTCCAGGAGGCAGAACGTGACTTGACTACGCTCCACGTGCACCGAGAGGCCGGACCAAGTGCAGAGCCAGAGGCAGAGAGTGGACCCTGAAACTCAGCCTCATGGGCTCCTGAAGAAGGAGCTGGGAATACAAGAGCCATGAGGACGGGGACAGAGATGCCCCAGGAGGGCCGCCGAGTGCCCCGAGCCCACTGCAGACCCGACGGATCTGGTGCTCATGCAGGGACAAGAGGACAGAGGAAGAATGAAAAGCATGAACGTCTTACACAGCACAAACGGACACCATGCAGCCAGGATACGAAAACCACTTTTCTTCATGCTAATTCTCATTCTGCTAGCGCTTTACCTCTTGAGTAAGCCGCATAGTTGAACTCCTTCTTCTGGATCAATCTCAAGAGTAAAATCATAGGTATTGGCTCCTTCCTGTGCAAAGCATAGTAATAATTTTTTCTATTTTTCCCTACCTCTCTCCCTCTTCCTACCTTCCAGCGTCGCTGCTCGGGTAGGGGTTGGTGCCCACTGATTAAATAAATGCTGGTTTTATTCTACACGGTGCTCATTCCTCTTTCTCAGACTCTCATGCTGGCTACGCTCTTTCCACAAGGCCTGGGAACCAGGCATTTACTGAGCAAGTGAGGAGTGGGTGCTCTTCCGGCCCCCGGGACGCACCAACGAGTCGGGGGGCTCCACGGACCAGGTTCTGGGCAGTTTCCGGCAGATCTGACTTTCAGGGAGCCCAGCAGATGGTAAACAGGGGACTCTGGGTTTGGGGAGGTGCTAGGAGGTCAGCGGCAGGGACAGTAACAGGTGCAAGCAGGGGCCACCGTGTTAGCCAGCAGGTGGGGAGGGGTGGGCCACCAGGAGGGAGCTTGGGGGTGGCTGGGGGTGAGGACGAAGCACCCAGACAGAGGGACCCCAGGAACTGTGAGGGTCCAGAGAAAGGACAGTCCCCCTGTGGGGGTGGCTTGGGGATCCTGGCCTGTGGCATCAGCGTTCTGCGTTCTGCTTTCTAATGTCGCCGATGCTGGCTTGAGTCCAAGTGCACAGAGCTGCTGAGCCCTCAGGCCTTGAAACTCCCAGAACCCAAACACCTTGAGAAACTCAGGGACAGGCCGACAGCAGGAAAGCGGTCATCCAGAATCAAATGCCTGGGAGCCAGCGTTCAGGAAGGCAGGCGAGGGTGAATGCAGTCATGGGCCTGGAGTCTGTCCTGGGAGGGCTGCGGACCTGCCCTGAGCCGGTCCCTGCCTGTCCTGCAGCACTTGGAGGCCCCATCCCATCGGCCTGGCCACTCCACAACAGAGGGGCACCTGCGTGCCTGGCTCCGTCATCCCAGCAGGCTGCACGTGCGACGCCACGCGTTGTCGCAGCGATGGCTACAGGCAAAGCCAGCTCGTCGGCGGAAATCATCCATCCCTCCACTTGCAGGCGAGCAGTTACCCGAGCCGTTTAAAAAGGAAGCTTCCAGAAGTTCTCCCCACTCTCACCATCTGAAAGCTGGCTTCCAGCCCCACGGTGCCAGGCCCTGCCATTAACCTTCAGTGCCCTTCAATTAGCAGCCGCGAGGGGTCCTTGGCAGGTGTCAGGGATTCGGAGGGACGGACCCAGGGTATCACCCCGGGCTGCCTTAAAAGGGCCTAAGTGTTCTGTTGGAGGGAAGCCCAGGAGACATCGATCGGCAGCAGGTGGGGCGCCTACGTGAGAGGAGGCGTCCTGCCCCGGACCCCATCCCGTCCTCAGGGAGACGGTCTTCAGTGGGGCCCATTCAGAGGCCACCCATGTGACTCCCTCTGGCACCTTCTGCACTTTGCTCCTTGTAGACCCTGGAGCCCAGACGCCACACTGCAGGCCTGAATGAGGGAGGTTTGTAAACCCCCAGGAATTACAACCCCATTCCGTCCACATCCTTGCAGTGGCGTGGCTACTCAGAAATGAGACCAGCACCTCCTTTACTCGCCGCCTGGCCCTGAGCTCTGCTTCGCGGACGAGGTGAGGAGGTTGACGGGGCAGGGCCCGAAGCCCCCCTCCCTGAGCATCACAGTCCCTGGAACTTGCTCTTGTCCCGGATCTGCCAAGAAAGGGTTCTGGGGTCTGGGACAACTGGCTCTGCTTCCCCCAGGCTCCGTTTCCTCGTCCAACCTTGCAAACAGCAGCAGCTACGTCGGGAGGGCATTTGTAAACCCTCCGAGAGGAGAGGGTCCTGCATCCAGGTAAGGCTGCATCCCCAAGTCCCCCACCCCAGTCCAACCCCAAGAAAAACGTCAGACACACCTGAGGCCCGGTACTGGCTGCAGCACGGACATGAGCCTGGGCATAGGGGACACTCATGGTCTTGACCACTTTCTTGAAAACCCATTACTGCTTTGTTTTTGTTTTTGTTTTCTTTAATAGTTTTTTTAAAGGAGGTCACCCTATAGTTGGGAGAGCTCTTTCGTCCAGAACACACAGCGGCTGGGCCGTGGCCCCAGAATCTCTCTGCAGTGAAAATCTGATGATCTATACCCTCCCTCCCTGAACACACACATCTGAGGGTCCTTGTTGCTGCCTCTGACGACGGGGACCGAGCGCTGGCCAAGCAGAGCATGTGGCTGCCCATGCTCCCGTGTCACTTCCGGTCTGTCCCTTCTCTCATTGCCCTTGAGGGAAATTTCTGCCTCGGAGATAATGACCTTCAAATGAACACATTTTATTACCCCGAAGTTTCATCTCCCACCCGAGTGCTGTGATGCGCTTAGAGGGACCCAATGGATGGTTCCTTCTGCCCAGGCAGGACAAACCCAAATGAAAGCAGCCAGACAGCCTCCTCCACTCCGAGCCAACACCTGGGGGTCACACGCAGGTTTCAGACCTCTGCTGTTGGCCCCAAAGCTTGGGTCACACTGGGTGCACGCAAGCCATCTCCCAGCCAGAAAGCCCATCTGCATTGCCGAGGAGAGCTTGGATGTTGGGCTGACCCTGGTTCCTCGGAAGTTCTGTGTGCAAAAGGAGCAGGATGGTGTGGTTTGGATGCATGTGAGCAGAGGGGAGGGAGAACCAGAGAAACGGGCATCATTTCCCATCTCACCCTCAGGAAGATCAGGCTCACTGTCACAGAAAGAACCTGGCGGCAGGAGGGCGGGTGCCTACGCTGCTCTAACAGAGGCTGTTTGCCCTCCTCCAGGCAGCTGCGTGCGCGCCCAGCCACCAGGGAGGGATAAGAAACCATGCAGAGCGCCGGCCAGGGAGACAGGCAGCCTTCCAGCCCTCTCCAGCCAGCACACAGTAGTACCAGTCAAACAGGAGCCCCAAATTCTCCCAGCAAGATGAAAGAGAAGACAGAAGCTCGTCCTGCCCTTAGCACCTGCCACAGGCATTCTGCCCAGAGCAGACCCGAGCGCAGAGCCGAGAGAAACACCGACTTCCAATCACACTGAAAGTTTTGATTATCACACTGGACGAGCACACTAATGGTGGACTTCAGTGTCTTCTGTTACCCGAGAGTGGAAGGAAAGTCATGGTGCTGGCTGTGCTTTCATCCGGGGCAGGAGAATAAAGATCCCCGCGGAGAGAGTTGAAAGGGTCAGTGGGAAAAGAAAGGGACCCCCTGAATCATTACGTCCTTGTCTCTGCACACGATGGCTGTGCGTGAGGCCTAGGGCACATGCCCTATTTGTACAAGCAGAAATGTAGGGCTGTAAGCATCATTGTAACAACCTTGGAATCAAAATATGCACGATGTTGTGTAATATTGTAATACAATGTAATGTTTTCCTTAGCATTCATGAACACTTCCTCGTCACGAACTGTCCTTCTGAAATGAACATTTTCCAACTGGTCAGGGTTCTGCTTTGTGGGTGGACACCCATGGTTTTCCCCAAACCCCTCTCAGTGGACCTCTGACCCATTTCCCCACCCTCTACAAGCAGGCACCGCTGTGATGACGAGGCTTGCACGGTTCTCCTCTCGGTGGGCCCGCCTACCTGCTGGCAGCTCCTGGAATGGGGGCCACGATCTCAACCAGTGGGATGCTTTAACTGTTGGCACGTGAGTACCCACCCGCTCTCTAGCTTGGCCCCTGGCAACTTGCCACAGCCTGGTCGTGTCCTGGTGGGGCCTCACCCTCCATCCTCCATCCTGGAGGCACTTTGCTCCCTCCTGTTGTGTGCCTGGCACTGACGGCCACAGTCTGCCAGCCCTGGGCTCACTAGCACCCTTTGGGTTTCCAAATGAGGCGTGCATATCCCCAGGGGAAATAAAGCAAGGAAATGGTGCCGATTCTCTCACGGACTTCTAATTGACATTGTTCCGAAGGAAATGACAACGCTGCATTTACTCCCGTCGCAAGGAAATGCTTCCCCAGAGAGCACCAGTAGCGTCTGCACAGCCCCTGGGGGACACCAGATGAACACAGCGGCAGGAGCGATCTTCCCTGGGCAGTGGGCAATTTGCCCACAAGATTGACCCTCTTTATTATGTTTACACATAGCCTGCATCATCGGTGGGACAGACCAACCCTCGACCAAATCCTCACAGAACGAGGGCTCTAGTTTAATTCAACAAACTCACACAAAAGCCCATTCTGTTCCATGTAGTGAATGTGTGTGTGTACTAGGCGACATTCCAGACCCTAGAGAAACAATCGTGAATACAATCCTTATGTAATCAATTGACATCAGACCACTAATGGCTCTAGATGGAACATCCCAAATCAGGAGAAGCTTTGTGACGGGCAAGGGGGGTGCCTATGACAGCAGACAATAGTGGAGACACGGCGTGGAGGCAGGTACCGGGGCCTGGGGATTTCTCTGCGGTGGAATGACCTTCAGCTTGAGCCCGGCAGGAGGCATAGACATGAGTGGGTCCGTGCGCTGGGCGGGAGGAGTGAATCCCAGGCACTGGAGACCTCCTGGCAAACAGGGCTCATGGGTGCAGGCATAGGAGGAGGACCGAGGGGGCGGGGCAGTGCATGACGAGGCAGAGGCTGAGAAGAAGATGCGGTGGGTTGAGCTGTGCCCCCCAAAGACGCTGAGTCCTGAACCCCAGTCTTTGGAAACAGAGTCTTTGCCGATGATCAAGTTAAGAGGGGGTCATTAGGCTGAACCCTCAAGCAATGACATATCTCTAGGAAAAGGAGACATATGGACAGAGACACAGATGCGCACAAAGGGAAGATGACACGAAAACCGGGAGAAGAAGGTGTCTTCAAACCAAAGAAGGCCAGAGGCCAGGAACAGCCTCGGAAGGAAACAGCCCTGGCAACAGGTGGGTCTCGGACGCGCAGCCTCCAGAACCGGCAAGGAAGAAAGCTCTGCTGGTTAAGCCTCCCGCCTGTGGTCCGCTGTTAGGGCAGCCCCTGCGGGTGACTCCAGCAGGCAAGGTCTTCACGCCAGCGTCAGCAACCTTGACTTTCCTGGCCAGTGGACAGGATGCTGCCAGGTCACAGAGGAGCTGTGAGGAGGGAGGGGAGTTTAGCCAGACCGTTGGTGGAGGCCTCCCACAGCAGGCAGGGGTCGCCCGCCAAGCTGGAAGTGCACACAAGGTTACCTTCCAGAACAACAGCATGCTGCTCTCTCAAAAATGAACCACACTGCCCGAGCGGAATAAAATACTCTCAGCCATGAGAAGAAACAGGACAAGGCCACGCTTAAGTAACAGAAAGGCGTCAAGAGAGACAGGTGCGGAGGAGTTTCGGGGTCCGGTTAGCAAACAGGGGCTTTAAACCAACCAAAACAGATAGGCTGGACTGCACTTACAGAGACAAGCCTCGTTTTTCGCAAAAGGTACCAATGAGAGACTTAAAAGTCACCATACGGACGTTTGCATCTGGTCATTGTCAGTCTCTGTCAAGGGCTGCTCTCCGGCTGAGACAGCCAGAAGGTAGGCTTCCAACATCGTGCTGGAGGCTGAGTCGAGCCGACGTCTGGGAGGCAGAGGCAGAGGTGAGCACGGCGGACCCCAGCTTCCTGCCTGGGCCACTTTCCAGCCAGTGGCCGTGAGGCAGGGTCCAAATGGAGAGGGGAAGCCTTCAGCCAATGGCTGGACTACAGATGCCAATGCGAGAGCCTGAGGGGGTGACGAGGAGGCAGCTGGGGCCCCAGCGGTGCCTAGAGACTTGGGGCCCTGCCATGCTCGGGGATCTTGGGGTTCCTGGGTTCTCAGTAGAGACTCCCACTGAGCATCCTGGGCATTCAGTGGAGATCCCAGAAGACCCTAACCCAAAAAGTAAAGGAAATGCTCTAGGATAAGCACAACGCACTAGGACAGAGGACCCAACTGAAATTCACTTGTCGTAATGAAGTAAAAGACAAAATAAAACAGATCTGCCTTCTTTCTGGGGGGTGGGAAGCACACCAAAAAAACTCACCACATTTGTAAGGAAGGGGGCATAATCTGCTTTCCCTAAAATGTATCACTCTGATGTCCAGAGAATAATAAAGATATTATCAGCCATGAGAAGAAATGGGAATGAGTACCCCATAGGCACTAGAAGAAGCCATCAGGAGAAAGGGATGCTGGGCGATTCTGATGCTGGGATGGCAAACAAGGGCTTTCAAATAGCAGTTTTCAATAGGTACAGTGATTTACAGGGAAGGATGGCTGTAATGAGTGAACACATGGTGACCTCCGCAGAGAAATGGAAGAGGGAGGACGAGCCACACAGAAGTTCCACACCTGCAAAGTACAATATCTGAATTTTTAAGATTCACCGAAAGGGATTAAGAGAAATTGCATATTGCAGAAGGACGCAAGGACTTGAGGACAGAACAATGGAGATTATCTAATTTGGAGACCAAAATAATAAATAAATAAATAAATAGATACATAAATAAATAAATAAATAAAGGTTAAAGAAAGTAATGAACAGTCTGGACGGCCTCTGAGATAATATCAAGTGATTGGAGATGTCTTTGAAGACCCGCAGGGAGAGGAGAGAGGAACTGGGGTGCAAACAAACACCTGAAAAAAAAATTGTCAAGTTTTTCCTGGATTCGAAGGGAATAAAATCTAAGAAGATCTGTGAATTCCCCACAGGATGAATTCAGAGAGAACCATGTTTGTGCATAATCACAGACAAGTGGATGAAAGTCAAATTTAAAAAGGAAGTATTCAAAGTAACCAAGAGCAAAGGTATGTCAGCCGCATACAGAGAATCCACGGCAGGACTCCCCGTCAGAAACCCCGGAGCCGAGGAGGGAGGTGAACAACGTCTTCAAAGTGCCGACAGAATTACCCCAGAATTCCATAACCAACAAAATGCGCTTCAAAATAACGGGAAAGATAGAAAGACAATTTTTGACAAAAGAAGGGTGATAGAATTAGTTACCAATGAGCCAAAACATAAGAAACACTAATGGGAGTTCTTCTCAGATTTGCAGAAAGAATCAAGGAACACGGGGAAGCCGCTATGAAAAGGAGGGAAATTGGAATAACATTGTGTGGTGGGTTTAGAGTGTGCTGAGGGGTGAAATACGACAGCAACACCAGAAAGTGTCCCTGGGAGGGGGGGGCTCAAACAGGGTGGTGTTGCTGTGAGGTTCTAACATTATTTTAGAGGAAATTGTTTGCTATCAACTGTCAGAGATTGGGATCAGTTAAGTGTCTTAAAATCCACAAAGACTTAAAACACACATAGACACACACATGTAACATTAATATATTGGTTGAGGAAATAAAGCAAGATTCTAAATTATATTAAAGGAGGCAGGACAGGAGAAAGAAAAGATAAAAACCAGACAGAACAAAGAGCAAAAAAAGTACAGTGCACCCAACTGTATTGGTAATTACATGAGAGGTAAGGAGGCAATAATACTCCAATTGAAAGACGGAGATGATCAGAATGTTTCAAGAAGCAAGACTCACCATGTGCTCTTTATAAAAGAAAACTTCTAGACATAAAGACAGATCGTTTGAAAGCAAAAAATTGGAGGAAAGATCAACCTGCCAACAGCAAATATGAGGCTTCTAGTGTGGCGAGACTATATAAGACGACAGAGTCCGAGATGAGGTTCGGGACTGGAGGTGAATCGGGCAATGCCATCACCACAAAATAGGCAGTGACGAGCCCAAGTCGAGGAAGCAAAAACTGACAGGAACAAACAGACACATCCACGATCACGGCTGGATAGAACACGTAGCTAAAGCAAAATGAAAACAATGTAAATTTTTAAAAAACAAACCCAGGAAGTCAAAGATTATTAGAGTTTGGAGACCACCATCAAGCTGACGGACTAACTGGCATTGACGGAAACCGCACCAGATAATGGCACACGTTCTTCCCACTGCCATGAGATGGTCCCTGACACGGTCATTTACGGTCATTTGGCGTTTCGGTGAGTTCCATAGTGTGGAAATCTTGCATGGTATACTAATCTGACTTCAAGAAAGTTAAATGGCAATTTAGCAATTATAAGGCACCTACAGAAATTCTCCAAGTATTTGGAAATTGAACAATACACCTCTTTCTTCTCTTTTTCTGCCATTTAAAGACTTGGGCAGACATAGCCACAGTCTGGTTTTGAACTACAGCTTCACAGCATTTTGGCAGGCTTTGTTCCAGCAAATCCTCAGTCCTACCACCTGCCTGAAGCACTCACTGACCTGCTTTCTGTCACCGTACTTGTGCCCTCTCTGGGCTTTTCATGTAAAGGGAGTTACACAACAGAGTCTTCTACGCCTGTCTTCTTTCACTGAGAACGCCGTTTTTGAGAGTCGTCTCTCTCGTAGTGTATTATTTTAATCACTGGCTAGTATTCCACCGGAAGGATACACCACATTTTGTTTCTCCATTCATCTGTTGGTGGGCATTTCAATTGTCTCCACTTAGGGGCTTCTGCAGACAATGCTGCTGTGACCATCCACCACGTACCTTTGCGTGCACACAAGCTTCCATTTGTCTCAGATCAATTCGGTGGGGCTGGAATTGTGGGGTTATAGATTTAAATTTTTAAGACACTGTCAGCCTGTTTTCCAAAGTGGCTGCTCCTTGCCGCATTCCCAGTGTTCTAGAGGCCTCCAGTCTGTCCTCACCCTCAACTTCCCTTGGTGTAGGTGGCCTCATGGGTGTGAAATGGTGTCTCTTGGTGGTTTACTCTGCAAGCCCCACCTGGGTGCTGAGACTGGGCAAGTATCTTGTGTTTTCAGTGAGATGAATCTGCACCTTCCTAGGTGAAATGTCTATTCAAAGCTTGGGCTTGATTGGATTATTTGCCTTGTTACTGAGCTGCAGGGGTTTATTATCTATTCTAGACACAAATGCTTTGTCAGATATATGATTTGCAAATATTTTTTACAGTATGTGACTGTTTTATTTTCTTAAGAATGCCTTCCAAAAAGTGCTAAAGTTTTTTAATTTGATAAAATCAACTTATGTTCATGAATCATGCTTTTGCTGCAGCTCTAAGAACTTTTGCTCAATCCAAGGTTATAAGGATTTTCATCTATGGTATATTCCAGATTTTTAGCTTTAGCGTTTATAGAAAAGTCTGTGGTGCCTTTGGAGTTCATTTTTCTGTATATTTTATTTCGTATTATCTTATATGTGTAGACATTCTATTTTATACATGTAGATATTCGATTGTCCTCACACCGTTTGTTGAAAAGACTCTTCTTTCCTCCGTTGAATTATTTTGACCTCTTTGTCAAAAATGGAAACAGTTTCGCAATTACCGAGAACAAACTGGTGGTTGCGGAGAGGCAGTGGGGGAAGGGCAGAGCGGGTGAAGGGGACTAGGAGGCCCCAACCTCCAGTTATGAAGTGAGTCTGCCACGGGGATGAGAAGTGCGGCAGGGGAGAATAGTCCCGAATACAGTAATGACCGCGTACAGTGACAGACGGTGACCGCGCTCCGCCCGGTGCACCTGTTGTACCGTGTAGAATGCAGAGAACTCACTCGGTGTTACACCTGAAACTAATGCAACATCGTATGTCAACTGTACTTTGATAAACCTTTGTCTAAAGAGAGTCAGTTGCCTATGAAGCATATGGGTGTGCACGTGATCCCCAAGTTTGCTCCATCCTGGAGGTGCTTTTCCTCCAACCAGCATCACACGGTCTTAATGACTACAGCCTGCTCCACGTAGTGTGTGTCCTCCAACTCCGTGCCTCTTTTCCCACTTTGGTTCCGTTGCCATATACATTCTTGTCCATTTCTATGCATAAACCTGCTTGGATTTAAGAGGGTTTGTGTAGAATTTGCAGAGGGATTTGAGGAAATCTCTCATCTCGACAATATTGACTCTTTGGATCCAGGGACATGGAGTTTCCTTCCAATTTATTTAGGTCTTTTATGTCTCTCAGCAATGTCTTATCCACGTTGTTGTACAAATCTTGTGCCTTTGGGTGAAGTTTGATTCAAAGTATTTATTCCTGCTGATGCTATGGTGAATGGAATTGTTTGGTGAATTTAATTTTTCGGATTATCTATTGCTAGTTAATAAATTAAAAAATTAATTACAATTGAGTTCTCCATGTTGGTCTTGTATCCTGTGGCCATCTAATAAAACACGAGTGAAGAATAAATTACAAGAGAAATTAGGGAATGTTTTTCAAACTTATAGTGAAAATATAACCAATCAAAATTTTGTGAAATGCCACCAAGACAGTGCTTTGTGGGAAATTTACAGTTTTAAATGCTTATATTAAACACAAGGAAGTTTTACTTTTGATGATTTAAATTTCTCTTTAAGAAGATAGAAAGAGGGGAGCCTGGGTGGCTCGGTCGTTAAGTGTCTGCCTTCAGCTCAGGTCATGATCCCAGCGTCCTGGGATCAAGCCCCACATCTGGCTCCCTGGTCAGCGGGAAGCCTGCTTCTCCCTCTCTCACTCTCCCTGCTTGTGTTCCCTCTCTCGCTGTCAATCTCTGTGCGTCAAACAAATAAATGAAACCTTTAAAAAAAAGTTAGAAAGAGAAAATTAGATCCAAAGAAAATAGAATGAGGTAAACAATAGAGCAGAAATAATTGAATAAAAAATAATTTGAAAAGCTGAACTCGTGATTTTAAGATTAACTTAACACCTTGCAGGAGTGATCAAGAAATGAAGAAAATACGAATTATTAATATAAAGATGGAAAGAACAAGTATTAACCCATATCCTACAGACATCAAAAAGATAGAAAATAATTTATGATGGAAACCTCATGCCAAGGACAACTTAAACTGAGAAATCTTTTGGAAAGTACAGCTTAATAAAATTAACAGGCATTACAAAAAACAGAAAAGCGTGGCAATGTCCTTCATAAACACAGACAAAACACTACATTAAACCTAGCAACATGCAGATACGAGACAGACAGTAAGCAAGTGGGACTTGGACCAAAGTCAGTGTAACATTCAGATACCAATCAATTAACATGAACAAAATAAACGAGAAAACTTCATGATCATCTCCAAAGATGCAGAGAAAAAACTCTTGACCCATTCGACATCTCTTCATAATTAAGACCCTCGGCCTACTAACCACTGAAGGGAAGTCACTCAATCTGGTAGAGAGGAGGAGTAAAAATACCGACAGGTGAATTAACGGAAACGTGGAAGGCTTCCTTCCTGGATTTGGGGAGAAGGTGAGCACGTCTGCTCCTCCGCCTGCGCAGAGCAGCGGGCGGGACCGTCGATCCACGCAATCAGGCGGGAAAAAGGAATCAGTAACAAGAAGGAATAAATCCACGAAGACTTGGAAGGGAGACCTAAACTTACTTCATTTTCAGATATGTTTGTCACGCGAAAAAAATCGAGGAATCCGTCATAACAAAAAACAAACAGCTTCTAAAACTGTAAGTGATGCTGGCGGGGATGGAAAATACAGGCTCCATGTGCAGAAAGGGGTCGCGTCTCTGCAGAGGGGCAGCGAGAGAAGAGAAAGTAAATAAATAGACACACGTATTTACAGTCACAAAGAAACATGTTTATAAGCAAAGAGAACAAAATATCTCCAAAATCGCCACACCGAAAACGACAAAACATCTCTGAGATTCGTTTAAGTACATATAATGAACGGAGGGTGTGCGGGCTCCTCACGGGCTGGAAATCTCATGACTCATAATGGAGTCCTTCCTCCCCAACCAAATGAACAGATTCCACGCGATCCCAATCAAAATGTTCACGTTTCTTTGTAGGAATGAAGAGAGGCTGTGTCTGTGAAGTTTCTAGACCTCAGAGAGGCAATGATTTCCTCGAGAAGAGATAAAGACAAATAAACTTTCAAATTTATTAAAGATTTCATCAAGATTAAAAACTCTGCTTATTAAAGAACACCCCTGAGCATGGAAGACGAAGCTGCGGACCGGAAGCACGCGCCTGGCGCGCGTATATCTAGGAAAGAGAAAGACTATACACAGAGTATACATAGTTACACATGTAGCCACTGTATCAAATGTTTATATACATTCTACGTAAACTATATGTGCAACCTAAAACCAAATGAGAACCACTTTGTACTCGTAAGAACGGCTCAAATTAAAAATACTAAGCACATCAGGTATTTGTAAAGATTTCGGACAAATGTGTCTCTCACATGTTTCTCCTAGAAATGCAAAATGGCCTGACAGCCTCGTACAATGCTTTGCTAATTCCTTAACCAGTTAAGTGGATCTCTACCCTATCAGTCTGCAGCTCCGCTTAGAGAGGTAACGAGAACACACGTCCGCAAAAATGACTTCTGTAGGAGCGTTCCCGGCGGCTCTCACTGTCACGGTCCCCCTGGACACCACACAGCATCCGGCAACAAGAGAAGAGGTGAACAGGCCGTGGTACGTCCAGGCGATGGAGAGCCACTCCGCGGAAGAAAAATGCACAATACCACACATACACGTGACAACCCATCGACTGGGAACCCCGCTGAGGGAAAGAGGCCACACGCGGAAGCTCACGTCCCGTAAGATTCTACTCATGTGAACTTCTGGAACCAGAAAAATAATCCACGGGGATGGAAGCCAGGACGGTGATCTCCTGGAACGATGAGGCGGGGCTAAAAGGCGGGCTCTGCCTCAATGGAAACACTTCATGTCCTGACGGAGGGATGGCCCTGTGGGCACACATGTTTGCCAAAGATTAGGGGGCCCTAGACTCTGTATTTGCTCCGTGTGAGAAGTGCACCCTAATAAAATTGAAAACAAGACTCCATGCCGTTCTAGGGGAGGGTGTGTTGGTACAGATCCCCAGAATGCAGCAGAGAGTCCACCACGGAACAAAAAAGAGGAAGAGAGCCCCAGACAGCGAGGGACCGAGGACCTGCACCGGCCCTTCTCCCAAGTAGACCTGCAAACGCCCAAGATGGGGGCAGAGGCGCCTGCTGTCATCAGTCAACAGGAAAATGGGAAACAAACAAGCGAGGTGCTCTACTCCCACCAAAACGGGAGACGACAGTGACAGCACCAACTGCCAGGACGGCAGGGACGGCCTGGGACTCTGCTGGAGGTAAATGCCATCTGCTCCTCTGGAAGATGGGGGACAGCGTGTCCCAGTCCTTAACGTGTCCTGACTGCAGACCCTGCAAGCCCGCCCCAGGGGAAATGCCCCATGTTTATGGAGACTTTCTGAGACACAGGCACAGCGTGTTTCTAGAAGCTCCACCAGTAAAGCTCAGGAGCTGGAACGAGTTCCAGCCCATGGGCAGGTCGGCAGACGCATGACCCCGCCGGGTCTTCCCCACCACCCCAGCTGCCCCAGTGAGCTCCGATCCAGCATCGAGCCCTGCAGAAGTCCCAGACATGAGGCCATGGAAGCCGGACCTTCCAAAACCTCATAAATTCAAAATTCTATTATGTAATAGAAAATTGCACAGACACGTCTGGCAAAACAGAGAACTTGTGCTGTCTGTCATTTCAGGGAAGTGTGGGGTTTAGGGACGGTGGCTCTCGGGAAGTGGGGTGTAGCTGATTTGTTGGTGCTGCTTTAAACCGATGCTTTGGTTAATAGTTTATGCTTGGGACTAGGGACAAAGAATGGCCAGCCTTCCCGCCCTCTCTGGAAGCTGGATGGCGGTAACGTTTTACTCTCCGGGGTCTTTGACTGGAGACCATCAGGAGGCCCTCACCATGCTTTGCCAGTTAGTTTCCATCTTGATCTGAACTGTGGCTACAAGCGTGTTTACTCAGGAAGTTTTCCCAGGCATTAGGTTTGTGCAATTTACTGCATTTAAGTTTACAACAACAACAACAAGAAATTAACAAAACATTTTTAAAAAGCTTTATAAATGATAACAAGGTAATTTTTAAAATGATTTATTTATTTGAGAAAGAGAGAGCACACGAGAGCACAAACAGGGGAGCCGCAGAAGGAGAGGGAGAAGCAGGCTCCCCACTGAGCAGAGAGCCCGATGCGGGACTTGATCTCAGGACCCTGGGATCATGACCTGAGCTGAAGGCAGACACATAACCATCTGGAGCACCCAGGCGCCCTGATAAAAAGGTAATTTTGAATAAAAGTTAATGTGCATTCAAGAGAAAATTAAAAATAGCTTTTTTTTCTTTTCTTTTTCTTTCTTTTTTTTTTTTTTTAAGGAAGAAACAGGGACCGAGAACCTAGAATAGGAACCTGGAAGACATACCTGAGGACACCCGTTTTCTCAAAGCCCCTTGCTCCCTCCAAGCCCCCGACGTCCTTACACATAGGCTCAGCCCAGACGGACGATGGAGTGGTCTGCTCTGGGAGAAGACAGCGCACGCCCAGCCATCATAAGATCGTCCCCGTCGGTGTCGGCGGGGACCCGAGAACCCTGCCGAGGGAAGGATTCTGGCAGCTGGACCGAAAACAATGGAATTTAAGCTTGGATCTGAGCAAATGGGTTGTAGGGACGCATTACACTGGGATTCAAAAGGCCCCACTCGAGCCGCTAGATGCCCTAAGCATGGCCGAGTGGACACTCAGCAGGCACCACACTCCTTGAGGATGAGAAGCAGAAATCCTTCCTGCCGTGGGTTAGTGGGAGGCATCACGCTCGAGCCAGTCTGCCTGGGAATTGCTTGGTTGGAAACCCGAAAGGCTTGTGTGCTGGGAACCTCCTCCCTCCCAGGCAGACGAGGACGGATGGTCACCTCAGTGTGACACCGGACTGCTTCATCTATGTGCAGCCCGTCCACCCTCCCCTGGACTGCCCAGGGAGCACTCCTTCCCCCGAGGCATTAAGAAACCCTTGCCCATGTGTGGCGGCTGCCCTCCAAAGGCTGGCATGACGGAGGCAGGCTCCACCACTGGGCTCCACACGGTCATGCCCGAGACGGAGGACATGGGGTTGCTCCAGAGCGTCTCACCTGGGGGGAACGGTGGCAACCGCTCTTTGACCCCCACGTTCCCTATAAATGGAATGAGCTAGTTCTCTAAGTTGTCCTTCATTCAGTGTTCCCGGAACAAAGTCCCTTTCTGGTGCAAGAAACCGGGTTTGTGTCCCCGTCATAAGAATTCGTGACCTCGCGGCCGTGCTCAGACTTCAGCCAGTTCACAGACCTGGGAGGGTTCTGGGGAAGATCCAGTCCCTCTGGGGAAGGACCTCCCAGTGCTGCTCCCTCTATGTACTTGGAATGTCCCTCGGTCCTTCTCCAGAGGGAAATGTGGCCATTTCCCAGGATGTCGTCAAGAAAGGGAAGCAGGGGTGGGGGGGGTCAGAAGGTAATGAGAGCCCGGTCTAAATCGGTCTCCCTCGGGCTCAGTGGACCAGGAGGACCACACGGTGGCTATCTGTCCAGGTTTGGACTGTGGAGTTGGAAGAGACCCTTACAGCAAGGACTTGATGGCTCTGGGAGAGTCTGGAGGTCAGAGTCGACCGGAGGGGAAGTCCTATGTCAGGACAGCCAAGGCCACGTCCTGAACTCTTCTGTCCACCACCATGACCAACAAAGCAATGGTTCATCCCTGGGGGACTGCCGAGATCTGCCCCATCCGCGCACGGGGCACGTGCAGGGACGGAGCCCTGCCTCGTGTGCTGGGGTCGCTCTGCTCCCTGGCGGGAAGCCGGCAGCATGCTCGAGGACTGAGGATGATTTCCCCCCAAATGCGGGTTGCTGACGATCTCCTCTGCTGTGGCAGGCTCGGGAACCTAACCGAGGACATCAGTGGCCCTGCCGGTCCTGCCTGCCATTCCGTGCCTGGCCCAAGAGGAGTGTCAGTTTGGAGCCTCCTGGTCTCCGGTGCTGGGAGATGCTCCCCAGTTACCTCTGGTTAGTTCCCTCCCCGACCCCATGTGAAGTCCCGACCCCATGTGAAGTCCCAACCCCATGTGAAGTCTCTCCTTCTGGAACTTATCCGCAGGCCAGGGTGTGATGACTGGGACTGACCTACTCCTTCATTGTGCGCAAGCCCTCTCCCATCGCCATTTCTGCTTCTGTAGTCCCAGGTGGTGAATGCTTCCCTCGGAACTCCCTCCCCCCTTTCTGATGGAGGTGCACGGTGTACTCTGACCTGCAGACTCTCCCCAGAGCCATCAAGTCCTTGCCAGCGGTGGCAGCCGTCTCGAGGTTATGTCCCTCACGGGCACCTTCCCCGTGCTGTCGCACTCCCACGTACGTGCTCCCCCAGTCCCTTCGATACGCCCCCGCAGGTGAGTCCTGTGCTCAGCCTGGACGTGAACCCACACGCTCAAGTCTCCCCTTCCCACTGGCAAAACTGCGTAGCCCTGTTCTGTTCTTTCGGTCCCCAGGGGCTCAGCCTCTGAAGAGTCCCTTTATTGTCATCCCGGGGAGCCTTGGAGAGGGAGCAGAACAGGGCGCCTGGGTCCCATTTGCCGTCTTAGCCAGAGGACGTCTCTCCAACCTCAGGACAGCAGCATCACCTCGCCCACGTGTCCGTCCGCTCAAGAGCGTTAATACACAAATGAAGACGCGTAGTTTCTCCTCTTCGAGGGAAGGATGCACGTCTGACCTGTCACCTGTGATTCTTCAAAATCTACTGGAGCCTAGAAGCGAGTCTCCATGCCTGGAGACAGTTAGCTCTGCCCGAAGATGACGGGGTCTCCTTGTCGGGGCAGTAAATAACCGAGCAGGTCATGAGGCGGCGGGCAGCGGGGGGAGGGGGCCTGCTCGCAGCTGTCTCTGTGCCCCCCACAGCCCTCTCGGCCTCGCACCGCGAAGCCATCCTCATTAGCACTAAGTGCAACGAACGTTGCCACCAGCAAGGTCACTCGGAGAGACGCGCGTCCCTTTATCGCCTGCATGACACCAAAAATAATGAAAAGTCCATCTCCCAAATCAGGTCCTGGTGAGGCCCGTGTTGCCTTGATGATGACATGAAAACAGATGAAATTGTTCTCATTAAAATGCGGCCGTCGCCGTTCACCAGCAGGAGCTCCTGGGGCGGTGGGGCGGTGGGGCGGGGTGGGGGGGCTTCAGATCTGCGCCGCCTTCCCCTGACTTATGGACAATTAACGCACTTCCACCTTCGCTTCCGGAAGCCGAGGGCGGTCCCTCGATTGGAGGGACGGAGCTCACGTGATGGCCCAGTCCAGAGGGGCCGCGTGTGTCTAATTTTGCTTTCAAGAACAACAGCAGCAAAAACCCTCCGTTCATTAAAAGCCGGGAGCAGAGACATTTATATATAGAATGAGCGCTTCTGATTTGATCCCCGGAGTGAAGGCCATAAATGGCCGTTTATTTGGGTCTGTTTACTAAAAATTTAATGCCTGCAGAAACCTATTCGAATCTTCACGAATGGAATAACACCTGCCAGGGAGGAGGCTGGGAGTGGCGGCAGCCTTTTGGGAGGGAACTTGAGGGCTCCAGGGCTGGCGTCTGTCCAAGCGCCCCCTAATTAATGTGTGTGCTCCCCGCGGGGCGCACCCAGCCCTCCGGGCACCCGCGGCAGACCCGCCCGGCCCCCGCGGCCTCACGGCCCCACTGCGTGTCCCCTCTTCCCAGGACTGGGCGTTCTAGCTCCTATGTGGGGCCCTCGAACGTCTTCTTAACTGTCCTGATGAAAGGGGTTCATTCTCACGAGGAGCGTTTCATCCCACGATTCCGTTCCTCTGCCTGGCAGAGCAGAAGGCATTTTCCGGGGCGCGAGGACGGCTGTCCAATAAAGCTGGGGCGTGGAAACACCCGAGGACGGGCGCCGACGAATGGCCACATCCCCGGTAATGGTGTCCCGGGAGAGCAGTGCTCAAGGCAGAGCGGGGACCTTTGATCCGGGCTCCGCGGGCCAGCGAAGACGGAAGCAGGCTCTCTGTTCGTCCAGATCGTCCGAAGGCGACCCTCTCCCCAGGAACCTCCTGCCTTTGCCACATTTTTTTCCTTAGAGCATTTTCGCTGGCACAGTGTTTCGGTCAAAAGAACAGAGGAGATGCCCTTCATTTTTCGTCTCTCTCAGCCACCCTGGCCCATAAAACCTTGTTTCTCGTGCTGTGGCATCCCCGTGGTGGGGCTGCTCGCCTCCCCGGCCCTCCTGCGCCCCACGGGTCCCTGCAGAGGCTGCCCGACTGGGGGCTGCACGGACACTTGGCACCCTCGGCCACCGCGAGACTGAAGTCTTTAGCCAGGATGGAACAACATTGGGCACCGTCTCCAAGCCCGCTTTCTTGCCGACGGACCAGGCTGCTGCTCTGTCCCCCCGAAACACCGTCTGAGCCCACAGGACAGGGACCGTGGCTTCAGGCCGCAGTCCGTCCCGTCTAGGGCAGCCCTAGCCGGGGACCCTGGTGACAGGCGGGCTCAGCTGAACAGAGACAGGGCCCTCCCCCCCACCCAGAATCTGGAGGAAGAGTCCCTGCTCTTCTGTGGGCCGCAACCCGGAGGCAGTGGAGTGAAAACCCTCTCGGGTTTCGGACACGGCTCCTGCCACCCACCTCCATGCAGCCTCGGCATCCAGGGTCTTCCTATCCACGAGGTCCCTAGGGGGCTCTGTGCTGTGCCCAGGGCAAGCGGCCTCCGTGGCCTGCCATCTGTCTGGACCCGGAACCTCCCCCAATCCCGTCACCTGAGTCCAGCCTTCCCCACAGAATCTTCCCTACAGGCCTGAGCCATCCCTCTGACCCCAGATGACCTCTGCTTGCTCCTTCTGAGCACGGACTTTTGAGGCCGGCATGCTCCACCCCCGTGCCCCGTGCCCAGATGTGTTGGAACAATGCCAGTTATCTCAGGAATGCCGAGACTTTCGGCACCACACGGGATTCAGAGGCCGGCTCGGGCCGTCTGCCCCGGGGAGCGGAGCAGGGGCTGACCGGAACCTGAGAGGTCCTTCAGAGTCCAGCACCAAGCAAGACAAAAGGCCCACCAGGCCCAGCTCACTTTGCAATAGGATAGGAACGAGGAACAGGTAAGGTGTGGCTGAGCGGGGACAGTGATTCTGAGACTCGCTGTTTGTCCGGTGCCTGCCCACGAACGCATCCCCCAACTCAGGCGCTCTGAACTTGAGGGCTTTGCTGCGGGAGCTCCCGGGGCAGGACCCAAGCGCCAGGATGGGTTAGTGAGAAGGGACGGTGTCCACCTTCTCCCCCTCCACACTCATGCAGCGCCGGCCGCCCCGCGGGAAGGCAGCAGTGGTCACAGAACAGACAGGCGATCAGTGCGGTGACTACGGTGCCGCAGAAAGCAGCGTCTCTACTGTGTCGGACCCCTGTGGTCTTGCCCAATTCAGCCACTCCCTGTTTCCCACACGGACCGTGCGGGGATGCTGTGAGCCGACTCTCACCACAGCCCTTCTCGTTAGACCCACGGAGCTCACTGCCCCCGACCCCGCTCTCTGCCCGTACCGAAGCGTCTCTGATGTGGGGCAGGCTGTCGAGCTCTCTCCTGGCTTGAAATAAATTCTTCACAGCACGAGCGTGTTGAGGCCCCGGAATCCCGGTTGCCTTTCATTTTGCAGCCGCCCATCCATGAGCGAGGAACAGAGGCGACAGGCCCGCAGTCACATGCTGGTGTGAGCGACATGTGGCCGGACGCTGTCGCTGGCTTGCACGAGCGTGGGCTCGCCTGCAGCAGTGATGTCCGGGGACCGATGGCGGCCACTCACGATCGGCCATAGTGGCGGTATCAACACCACGGAGACAGGACATCGTGGCAGATCCAGGCTTTCGGCTTTGGGAGCGTGGGTCAGCCGACGCGCTCTGACGGGAACCACTGCCTTCTCTTCCCGGGTCTCCCCTTCCTTGCTGGGCCCGTGGAACACCTGGCTGGGCGAACGGTGGCCACACGCTCCGCGGGGCATGTCTGGCTCCATCGGGGGAGGGGGGCGAGAGAAATTCCAGGGAGGAGACGGCGTTCACTGGTCACACGTGGTCATCTCTTCGTGGTGGGGTAGGGGCCTTGGACTCCACCTGGGACAGGTGTGGGGTCTCCTGGTCAAGCAGGAGGGAGAGCCAATGGATTTCATCAAATGGACTCATTTCTCTGGGGACAACAGGTCCAGCGAATCCTGCTGCACTTGGCAGGACAGCCGCACCCCAGCCCGTGGCGATCCGGGGACCATGCTCTTAAGACGGAGGCACAAGGGCGTGGGGACCCCAGCGCTGTGAGCCCTGCTCTGGACTTGGCCCCCCGTGTCTGACTCTCTCTGTCCCTCGGGTCCCTCACCCACTCTGCAGGGGTTCAGAGCACATCTGGGACGAGGCTGTCGTGGGTGGTAAAAGGGGAAATACAGGGTACGTGTCGGGAGTGGGCCCAGACCCAGGATGTGTCTCCTCAGGGCATCATGTGCCGCTACCTGTTGTTTTCTCTGCCATGATCATGTCAGGCCAACCGGAGGGGATACTGGGCATGTGCCCGTGAGGGTTACAAACAGCTGGAAACACCTGCCTGTCCTCCCCCTGAGGATCATCACAGCCCGCAGGAGCCTCTGAGAAGCTCGGAGAAACCCTCCCAGGGAGGCACCTGCTTGACTCAGGGCTTTAAACATGTTTGGACAGAGGCCCACCCATGTCCAGGCTGGGGATGTGGGTCTAACTGGCCACGCTTTGCACCAGAACAGCCCCGCAGAGTGCCAGACACCCTGTGGGAGTCAGGGGACGCTCCCTGGGCTCTGGGGAGCCGACAGCAGAGGGACAAGAGCTCAGGCCCTCCAGCACCGTGGGTGTCCTCCACGCCAGCGCCCGCTCCATGGTGCAGTGACACCCGCTTGACCTCGTCTGGTCTAGGGGAGTCCTTGGCACTTCAGGTGGTGCTGTTACTGCTGAATAAGGGAATGGACGGGTGAGCGAAGTCATGCTCAGGGTAGGTGGGCTCTGATGGTGGGTGGACAGAGGGACAGGTGGGCTCCTGGGGCAGGTAGGCTCCCAGGAAGGGTGGACAGAGAGGCGGGTGGCCAGAGGGACCGATCAGCTCCCAGGGTTGGTGGCAGAAGGTTGGGTGGGCTCCCAGGACAGGTGGGCAGAGGGGCAGGTGGGATCCCAGGGCAGGTAGGCTCCTGTGGGTTCACAGTATGGGTGGACAGAGGGACAGGTGGGAGAAGGGCGGGTGGGCAGAGGGGCGGGTGGGCAGAGCAGCTGCAGAGACAGGCGGGGTGGAGGGTGGCCCAGAGCTCGCCTGTGAGAGGGAAAGCCCTTGTGCGAACGTCTTCCCAAATGGCACGGTGCTCGCTCCGTGTGAAGCTCAGACCCAGCGCCGGGACAGAGGGGGCGGGGTACGGGAATGAGCAGGTGCACAGGCAGCCAAGTGAGGAGGAGGGGGGGACACAGACTGTCCACTTCACGAACTCGTGTGTCACCAGGGGCGCAGAGTGCGGAAGACACTGCTGTGGTGGTTGGGGATTTCCCACACCTATGCTTCCTGTGCCCAGGGGGTGAGCCGGTGAGGGGAGGGCACATGTCTGAATGAGAGGAAAAGCCCCAAACACAGGAGGAGAGGTGAACAGAGCAAGCATGGTTTTATAGCACGAAGCGATTCTCTAAATGCCCGCTCAGTAAGCATCTGTTAATAAAACCGACCAGAGAGCAGCCTGCCAGGACACCGCGGAGAGGGTCCCTACCTGGAGTTTTCCTTTGTTCATTCCATCCAGCAGGTAGGAAGCTTGTCCACTGGGCATGACAGGCAGGGAGCTCCCAGTCTGCACAAGGACGCCACTGCGGGTGAGCCCTTCAGTTTCCTAAGAAAGTCTGGTCACCGCTCGCATGTGACAGAGGAGGGAACCGTCTTTGGGCCTGGAGAAATCAAGGTGGGCTTCGTGGAGGAGGAGACATCTGGAGAGGACCGTAAAGTTCTGAGCTGTACTCTGTGAACTGAAGAATTCTGTGAGGAAGGGTAGGCCCCCTGGGCAGGGCCGGTTCCCTCGCCCCGACCTCGTCCCTTCCCTATCTCCCCCGCCCCGTGCCTGCCATTTGCTACACGTGCATCTAATTTCCCATGAACCCAACAAGAGAGATAGCGGCAATTAATATCTTTATGCAAATGTTTTGTGCCTTAGGGCATACCCTTGCTGTGATTTATGAACAATGATTAAAAATAACTCACTTAATGTAATCTAACGTGAACAAATATGAGGAGACCAGATTAAATTAAATTTCTTCCCCCCTGGAAAAAGAACTTTGAAGGTCACCACCCTCTTGGAAACGCCAAGTGGTTTCCTTCATTGGTGTTCCAGGTTTCAGGCCCCAAAATGAAATTCTAAAAATAAAAGAAGCTGCATTTAGTATGTTGCCCTGAAATTCAGTCTGCGCCTTCAGTTGGTCTTGGGCGACTCTGAGGTTTCTTTCTGCCCTGAGCGTCATGGTTTGGGATAGAAGGAGCCGCACATCTGTCTGACGTGGAGGTCTCTCCTGGGCCCACGCCTCCCCTTTCTGGGAAGTGCCCTTCTTTGGCCATGTTGGGAGAAAGGCCCCGCAGACTCGATCGATGGACAGGTCCTGATCGCTCCTTCCCACTCTCCCTACCTGAGTATAAATCACCAGTTTCCAGCCGCTGATCCCGTGTTGGGCTTCCAAGAAACACAAGCTCATGGGGCCCAGGACCCCTGGGTCAGAGCGAGGTTCCCCTGCCACCGTCTGTGCATCGCCACGTTTCGTTCACGGAGTCAGCAGGATCCCAGCCTGCGGGGAGGGGCGCGTCAGCGGGAAAGGCACTGAGGGGAGTGTTCTCATAGGAAGTAATGTTTAGACTGAAGAATGAGAGCTGATGGGAGTGTAAATCACAGCCTGTCGCCGTTGAAATATTAATTTGCCCTGCAGAACTACGACAAGTCACCCAGGCGTCTTCCTAGGCCCACACGGGAAGAGGTCACATCCTCACCTGGATGGATGCATCCCAGTACGCTTGGACACTAGCTGACTCAGACAGCACACCTAGATGCTCCCTCTGAGGTTCCCCACGCTGGGCGGGTGACCCATCATATGTGACCCATTGCGTTGTGGGAGCCAGAAAAAGCATCACACACCTCAGAGACTGCAGTGACCACCACCTCTTTATGCTGACCGCCATCTGTCCCTCTGACCAGGTGGGTGAGAGGCCACCCTACACCCGTGTCTGGGACGTTCCTCTGCACACACTCTACACGAGGGGCTGGGGGCCGTGGGTCACTCAGTCCTGCTGTTAACCTGGCAGGCAAGAGAACAGGAGAATTGGTTATGTTTCAAGGACTTCCTTTATGCAGACAGCATGCCAGCGTTGTCTCATTTAATACCTTGGATGACTCCGAGTAACTCTTACCTGAGTAATAGTAGTGGCTAGGGCTCGCTGACCTTATCCATTCACGCATCCATCCATCCAGCCCACCTTGAGTGTCTACCTCGTTCCAGGCATCCCTCCAGGTACCAGAGACGCAGCATCAACCGTAGAGAAAATGATATTGTCCTCAAGTTAGCATGATAATGGAACGCCGACTCACAAGTACTTTCTACTAGTCGTCCATCATATAAAAGAATGCCATACTTCATCAATCCTAGAATGAATCGCTGCTCGCTTCTTAGTGCTTTGGAAATCTCGAAGTACTCGGTCATGCCTGTTGGCCAGATGGTGGTCTGATCACAATGGCCATTGCCCAGACGTGTGCGCTGAAGCTTGCAGAAGGGGTACTTAGCCTTGGAAAATCCCGACCCCCAAGCAGATCATCCCCTGAAGGAATGCGATGCGCGTGCTCGTGATCACAGAGGAGAATGTTGTGTGGGAAATCGGAAATACAGGCAATTCTTCCTCAAGAAGTTCCGGGGAACCGTACTATACATGTGAAGCAGTCTTAGCAGCATAGTGCTTGGGCCGCGGAACGGTGGCCCCCAAAGTTGTCCACGTCCTCGCCTTCAGAACCAGCGAACACGGTAGGCTCCCTGACACAGAGGACTTAAGGCTGCAGGCGGAATTAAGGCTGCTAATCACCTGACCTTGAAACAGGGAGCATGTCCGGCTGGCTTCGAAGGCGGTGGGAAGGGCCAGGAGCCAAGGAATTCAGAGGCTGGAAAAGGCCAGACAACGGTGCTTCCTCGAGCCTCCAAGGGAATCGGTCCTTCCAACACCTTGGTTCTAGCCCAGGGATATGCACGTCAGCTCTCTGACCTACAAAACCAAAGATAACACATTTGTTTTGTTCTAAGCCTCTAAATTAGTGATAATTTGTTACACAGGGACTGGAAACTGATAATTTGTTACACAGGGACTGGAAAGCAAAACAAATACGTTACTCAGTTGATTTCTCTTCAATTTTCCTCATGCACACACCGAAGTTGTGTAGGATGAAAACGTACATAGGTATACTGACGTTGAGTGGTGGGAGGGTGCTGCCTGCACGTGGGATGCCTACAGTCCATGAGAGTAACCGGTGACAACGAACGGTGCCTTAGATCTAATGGATAAGTAACAGCAAAGCTGCGTACCTGTCGCGTACCCATTCTTCGATGTGGAAACCGAGGGCATACGGATAATGCTGTCAATAGGTGCGGGCCGTGACCCCATCCCTCAGGTTACTCCCGGGTCCCTGTCTACCCCACAGCATCCCTCCTGGCCCGAGGTTGTGCTCGGGTCTCCCGGGGAAGATACTGACCTGGGGAGGTGGGATCTAAGTCATGTGATCTCAAGCACGCGCCGCCCCCCTTGCCGTCTGGTCCCAGAGGAGGAGAGGGGTGCTGGCCCTGCTTCGTTCCCCCAGGTCGGCCTGGAGTCCCTCCCCTCCCCCTCAGGATGCCGGGGCCAGTTATGAGTCCGAGAGTCAGACGGATGGGACTATCGCCCAGTGCGGCGCGGAAATGAAACTTCATCGCTCACGGCCCCAGGCTGGCTCTCTGCAGCCGGGTTTTCTGAGAGACTCGGGTGTCAGGCGTGGGTTCGCACTTGCAATTCAGTGGCAGTGACCCCTCCTCCCCCCAAAATAACTCTCACAAAATGTCATCTAGGGATCTTTATGACTCGAGCTGTCATCTGTCTCCCCAACAGGCCGGCTCTCGGCTATCTGTGCGAAAGACTTTTCAGAATACCTTCTCAGATAAATCACTGATTCCTTTCACAACTTAGAAGAACAGAACTTTATAAACTTGAAAGGTAGAAGAGGGGAGAGGGGCCTCTCGGAGGCTCTGCTGGCACAAGAGGCGCCCGCGGGCCCTCGGGCTCCCTGCCTGACCCCGTCTTCACGCTGCGAACAACCCACAGGGGCGTTCTGCAGTTCTCCGTCACGGTGACCTCTCTACCCTGCAGGCCACCAGAAGCACGACGGATGGGCTGCCTGGTTGAGAGCAAGAGAGAGAGGAGGTTTGCAGAACTCACTCTGAGCCATGGGGAGGTGAGAGGCACTGGCTGCGGACCATCCTTCACCAGGAATGGGGTCCCTGGAAACTTCCATCACCAGCACTGCGGGGCCCCGAGGTAGCTGCTGGGGGCGCAGCCAGGACGAGCCCTCAATCCAGGGGCTGCGGGTCAGCCACACAGGCCTCACCCTCCGGGCCTGCCTGCTCCTGTTCCCGTGGCCTCCTCTAAGGACTCTGCCTCAGACGCCAGCAGGTGTCACACAATCGAGTCCCTGGACAGGGACGGTGATGACTTCCCCGCTAAGAGGCTCAAGCGGGGAGAAGCGAACAGGGAACCAGCAGCTTGCGCCCTCCCTGCCAGGGCTGTGTAAGTCCAGGCAAGCCACCGGCCTGCCCGAGCCCTCTGCTTCCCGATCTCTAATGCGGGATAACTGCGGCCGCCTTACGCATCTTCCAAGAGTATTTGGAGTTTGAAATAGGAAGGTTCGTGCGCAAGCTTTCGAAAGTAGCAGCTCTGCCTGTGAGTGGGGAGCGTCTGCCTGATCCTGGTTCGCTGGAAGGAGCAAAGGGATGGGAGCCACTCGCTGAGCCCAAGTCCCGCTGAAGCTCCCTGCCCTCCGAGGGGCGGCGAGCAGTGCGTCTCCCACCCCCTCCTGACCTGTCCAGACCACTGACGGATCCATGTGCCGTGATGGCCCGTGCTCCCCCACGGTCTGTGCCACAATTAACACTGGGGATGGCCATTTGTGATTTTAAACAGATGTCTGAGCTATTGGGGTGCTTTGAACCCCACGGCAGACTCTCCCAGATAATGGAAGACCCCACACCCACATCCCCGCTTCTGGGATAGCCCGGGTGGACAGAGCAAAGGGAATGGGGGTGTCTGTCCCAGGGCATTTATAAGGGGGAGTCGGGGTCCGGTTAGGACAGCACATGGTGTCAGCACCAAATCCACTGCAAGAACCTGTTTCCCAAACACGTGCTTCCCCCTATGCAGGGGACTCTCACCTTGGAGGGACATGAGCCCCCCCCCCTTCCAGGGTCTGAACATGAAGAAATGAAGGCGGTCTGGAGGTCGGGAAGTCTGGGTTCTCCCTGGGCTGACGTGTGATGCCGGACAAAGCCTGCGTCTTCCATCATCTGCAGAGAGGACAGCTGGGGCTGCCACGCGGGCTCCCACGGCGCCCCCTGTGAAGGGCAGGGGAGCCTGTGCCGGGTGCTAGTGAGGTCACATGAAGGGAGGAGGAAGACGGGGCCCCCTCCTTGCCACAGTCACCTGGCACCATGCCAGCGGGCCCCGCCAGCTGCTTCTGGCCAGCCTGCGCCTTCGCGGGAGAGCTGGTCACGGGGCTGCATCTCACCAGGGAGGTGGAGGGCACGGAACGGGTCACCAGTCACTAATTTGCTTGGACTGGACCCAAGAACCACATCTTCAACAGCCCAGTGCTGGGTCTGAGCTCGCGGCTAAGGAGGACGGCCTCTGAATTTGGAGGACGGGCTGGAGGAGAAAGCGCCGATGCACAGGGAGTACCGGGGGTGACGTCACCAGTCACCACCTGCAGGGCGCTCCCTTCTCCTCCAGAAGGACGCAGGCCGGAGGGGAAGGTGCTCTGCTCACAAGGGTGTGGGTGCATTCAAGGTCTCAGGGAAGAGGACACAGGGTTTGGGGTTTTCTGCTTAGAGAGGGAAAGAAGGGGATTTCAGCTCTCGCCTGCTGGGGGGGTGACAGGACACCCATCTCTGGGCTTCCGGGTCAGCCCTCGGATTGCCGGGTTTTAGCAGAAATCCTGTCATCCTGTCACAATCCCGTGGTGTCCAGGCTCTTCCCCTCCATACCCGACCAGGCTCCCCACCACCCGCAGGCAAGAATCCTGTCGGGTCAGTTTAGTCAAGAACTATCCTGGCATCTCTGAAATTTCTAGCTGCCCCACGCTGCTCCTGGCCATAAGTCTCCACTTTTCTTTGGTGTTTTAGGAATTGGACCCATTCGACACAGAGGTCTCTTTACCCCTGTTGCAATAGTTCTGAATAAAATCAGTCTTTACCACTTTAACTGCTGTCTGGCTCTGGTTTTCTCCACCAGGGAAAGTCGAAGGTGCACTCTGGGCATGCGATGAGGGCAAAGGGGAAAGCCAGAGGGGGCACAGATGTGACGGGGGCGCCAGCGCCATGGGCAGTCAGTACAACGCCCTGAAACAGCAGCAGGCATGACCAGGTTAGGACCCGAAGCCAGCGAGCATGTGGGAGCCCGCGGAAACCCCAGCAGAACAAATACGAACAATTTGGCAGTAAGTGTACAGCATTATTAGGACAGAGCCTTAGTGTGGGTGTCATGTGCTGGGGTCTGAGCCCGATTCTCAGGCTCGGACCCCACACCCCCGGGTCTGACCATCACCTGGCATTGCCTTGGACGGGGAATGGACATGATCCCAGACTGGAAACCTGCAGGGGACAAGGAGCGAGGGCCCTCGGGAAAGGGAGGCAGAGAGCCCCCCAGCCGCCACGGGGCTAGAGTCAGGAGCACAGGTCAGGCCCACCCAGCCGGGGTCTCCTGTGTCTGCCCAGGGAGGTCGGCTGGAGCAGGAGATGGGCACGAGGGACTGAAGGCTGGGTTTCGCCCAGGAGGAAGAAGAAAAGACAGAAAACAGGAAAATAAGGGAGTACGGCAAGGCCAGAGCAAGAATATATTGGAGTCTATGACCGAGAACAAAGGAACCCCACCGAGGTCCTAGGGGAGCGGAGGGAGGTGAAGAAGACCTCGGAGGAGGCGGGGGACGCAGAAAGGCCCTCGGGACGTGTCCAAGCTTCCCGGCAGGATGCACAGAGCCTGGGACAGGAAGGTGGAGAACTATCTCATGAGCGAGCTGAGGCCTGCACCGCTTGCCCGACTATGCCCTACCCCGAAAACTCACAGCTGCCCCACCAGCCCCTTGTTAGCCTCGTGAGCTCAGACCATTCTTCTATGAGCCTCTGTGCTCCTCTGCAAGCTTGTGAGCAGCCAACCACGTGCCCTTCGGCAGACGCCGCCTTTCACTCCTTCGTCTGTTTGAGGATGGATAAACCCTGAAGCGTTCGAATCACACGTTCTATAGTCGTAACTGGGGAGAGAGACTCGTTTCTGAAAAGACCCAGCATGGGCACCCTGCCACCTACCGAGAGCCTTCCTGCTTTCTTCCCTGGCGACTGTATCCTGAGGACCATTCTGAGCCAGGAATATGTAGAGCTGTGACTTCATAATCTGAGATTGATGTTGCATTAAGTCCCAGCAGTACATGGTGATAAATAAGGAAGGAGCGTCCAGCGCTCCCACCCAGCCCCGCGAGGAGAGACTGGGGGTGGGAGCCTCAGGGGGAGCTGCCTGCCAGTGTCCTGGGGGCAAATGGTTGGTGTCTGCAAAGGCCCTTGGAAGAGGCTCTGACTGCAGCGGGGGTTCCCGGGGAGCTGCCAGAGACGCCCGGCTGTCTGCTGGCTCCCAGCGATGGGTTTAGAATTCCATAATCCACCAAGAAGTGGAATCCAGGGTTCTGAGTCTCCCGGCAAGGAGGTCGATGAGCACCAGGTTGCTGAGCTCCCCAGTACCCCTGCTGATGGCGGCACAAGGACGCGCTATGAGTCAAGACTCGCTCGACGGCAGCAGTAAATACTCACTTGACGTGGCTTAAGGAAGAACATCAACTCATTAGACATATCCTGTAAGAAATAAGCAGTAAACTCAGAAATAGGGTCCTGAGCGAGATTCCGGGTGCCTCGGGGTCTGAAGCTAACGATTCCGGCATCCTTACTCTGTATCCACAGTGTTCCTCCTTTCATCGGGTCCTATTTCAAGCAATAATCTACAGAATTTAACATTTTCATACCCACCGTTCGGTCTTCTCAAAACACAATACATTTTTCTGTACTCGGTTTAGATGATTTTCTTTTAAAAATAAAATGTTAATAAGAGAGCCAACGCATCCCGTGTGCTCCTCCCTAATCCCAACCCCTGTCATCAGAGACACCCGCTATCCTGAACTTGGTGTCCTGACACATATTGACCAAAAAACCATAGATTTCACTCTTTAAAACTATTTTAAGTTTGAAAGAATTATGTGTAATCTATAGCATGTTGTATATAAACATTGAAATCCATACTTGTAGTCGATACTATTGAGACTTAGACGTTTGCAAACAGGTTCCGATACTTCAAACTTTCCCTTGCGATTGGCACATTTCGTGTGCTGTTTGTATCATCGCCAATACAGAAGTCATAAAGGTATCACGTTAAATTCTGAAAGCTTTGGGGCTGTGGTTTTCTCATTCAGATCTTCAGTCGACCTGGAATTTACGTTTGTGTGTGATGTGAGGTAGGGATCGATTGTATTTTTATTTCGTACAGAAAATCTTTTGTCTCAATACCAGTTGTTGGTGATTCATCCTTCATCTGCCCATATATAGAGCCAACTCCATTTTATACCAACAGGTGCAGACGTATGTTGGAGTTCCTTGGTCCATTTCTAGATTCCCCTATCCCTGCATCAGGACCATCCTATCTCAACCACCATGGCTTTATCATAAATGCTGATAACCAGTAGATAATGAAGGTCATAGCCCAATGGAACAAAGTCTGTAACACATCAAATGTGTAGAGGCAAGCTAATGGCAAATATGCACGTCCCTTTCCAGCTGTCTACACCATAACTCAGTAGCGAGGACAAAACAAAGTATTACAACTTTTGCTTCAATCACCACATATGATTTAGAAGACCAACGAGGAGGAGGACATCCGCTCCATGTACCTGTACTCCTGTTCTCTCTCTCCTTCTCCGCTCCTTCCTGGTGCAACATGATTTCATCACTTATCACTTCCTGTCTGTTTGATGAATTTCCTCTGCCCAATCTTTAAAAGCAGGTCTTTAGCAATAATTCCTTTCTGCGGTGTGCCTACATCTGAGAATGTCCTGGATGTTCACCTGGAGGACAGCTTTGCCGAGACAGAATCCATGAGAGACAGATCCTCCCTCTCCCCACTGACGTCCCTCTGGCCCCCGTGGTTTCCAGTGAGGCAGTTGCCATCACTCAGTTCCGTGCTCACCTGTAGGTGATGTGCCATTTCTCTCTGGCTGCTTTCAAGACTTTTTCCTCGTCACTGGTTTCCAGAAGTTTCATTGTGAAACACGGATGTTCTGGGGATTATTTGACTTGGGCTCGGTTCATCTTTCGAAATCTGTAGATTTATGTCTCTCACCACATTTGGAGACTTTTTCAGCAATTACTTCTCTGACACCCTACCGTCTCCCGGGACCTCTGCTTACAGATATTGGAGATTTGCTTCCTGTTCACGGTCTCAGAGGCTCTGCCCATGTTTCCCTGTCTTTGTTCTCTGTCGTCCAGAACAGAGAATTTCCTTTGTTCCAACCTCCATTCTTGGACTCTGAGTTCCCTCATCTCCGCTGCACTGAGGCATCTCGCCGGCAAGTTTGTGAAGTTCTGTTACTGTGCTTTTCCGTTCTATGATTCTCCACCTGATTCTTCCTTACAACTTCTATTTCTCCCCTGAGATATCCTTTTTTTTTTTTTTTTAATTTGCTTCAAAACAACTTTAATTGATTATTGACACATTTTTAGAACAGCTGCCTTAAAATCTGGTCAGATAATTCTAACATCAGATTCACCTTCGTGCCAACATTTATTAGTTATATTTCCTCCTTGATGCTGTGATTTTCATGGTTCTTGGTATGACGGGCAGCAATGATGGTACTGCAGACATTTTGTCTGTTATGTGAGGAGACTCTGGGTCCTACTTAAACCTCTAATTTTAGCAGACTACCACTTTGCTTGTGTTAGCTTACAGGTCCTGGCCTACTTTTGGGAGGCTGTTCCACTAGCAGTTTAATTTCCAAAGTCCTCGTGGTATAATTTTGGGCTGTTCAGTTTATCTGGTGCCTGTGGTGCCCCCATGGGTCCCTCCTGGGTCCTCCTGAGGGAGCAAAGGGGTTTCTGCAGACCAGGCCCCTTTGCTCCTCTTGATGGGGGAGGGAAGTCTCAGGAGTCCCTGGCCAGCAAATCATTGGTGTGCCCCCCCCCAGCTCCTCACTGTCTCAGGGACGAAGAGGGTCCCCAGGTTGCACCATTTGTTTGGCGGGGGGGTCCTTCTTGCCTTTACCCCCCGCTGTTCCTGTATCTCTATTTCAGAAGGGGCAGTCTCAGGACTGCTGGGGAGGAGGAATGTCTCCCCTGGACACTTATTTGGGGCAAAGGTCCCACTGGATCCCCCTTGGTGATGGTTCTGGGTTGTTGGGGGCGTTGACGTCCAATCCAGGGCCACTTCTGCCTTTGTTCCTGTTCAGCTGGGGGCAGGGAGCATCAGGGGCTCCTTTTCAGATGGGTGGGAAGGCCCAGGCCACCTGCTGCCATGCTGTCCCTCTGTTTCCTGGCTTCCTAACCAGGCTTTCTTCCTCATGCTGCTTTTCAGAGTCCCAGTGGTTGTCTCCCGTGGTGTTTCCAGGTTTGCAGCTGTGCCTAGCAGAGAGACAGCAGCCGGTCCAGGCCTGCTCCGTGTCCTCTGGGGCCGACCTCTCTGTGCTCACAACTTGGGCTTCTCTCTGCAGGGACGCCTCTGCTTCTAGACCCTGCACCCATCAGCCTATCACCCAGCATTTCTCCGTGGATGCCCAGGATGTCTCCCACATTACCTGGCAAAGCAGTGGCATGTAACCCCCCACCAGGTCCACAGCACTGCTAGCGTCCTCCATCTTGGGAAACCAGAGACCACTCCCCAGCCACACAAACCAGAAACCAGAGACTGGTCTTTGGATCTCTGCACATGCATGGCCTGTCGGTGTGACCCTGTTAGTGTGTCCCCGTCACCTCTACACATGGCCACAGTTGCCTGCATCACCAGGGCAGGCGCCCCTCAGGTCACTGCTTCCTCTCCCTTCACACCTGCCCGAGCGAGTGAAGGATAGAGCGCCCCAGATGGCAATGCTCCTTACAGCAGTCCGGGGTCTTCCCACCACACCCAGGCCCAGGCCTCACCCTCCTGCGACTGCATTACCACCCACAACGTGGTGACCCTCCCTTTCTCCCATCCGTCACCCACCACACTGGCCACACTTCTGGCCGCAGACCCCGCAGACGTCGGCCAGTTCGGGGCCCACTTCGTGTTCTCTCTGTGTGGGTTGTTTTCCCCACATCTGTGGCTGCACCGTGATGGGGTCCCAAACCACTGCCACCTTCACAGAGAATTTTGTCCTGGGGACTCAAGCCCCCACAGAGCTCAGGTCCTCCTTCCCACCCTCTAGGCCACCCTCCGGGATTTTGCCTCACCTTATCCTTCCCAAAGCACAGAAGGGGACATGGACATCAGCTTCTTTGTCCACTTACTTGATGTGCTCAGTCCCGCCGCCTCTTGGGAGGATCCATCCCGTGAGCACTGGCCACTGTCGCAGCCCAAGAACCCGATGTCCCCCACAGAGCGGGAGTAAGTTCTGGCCGCAGAGAGAGTGCAGAGCGCACTCAGTGAGAACCTCAGATGTGCAGGGCGGGCAGGAGGGAGCCACGCCAGGTCTCTGAGCCGAGCCCCCGGGCTCCTTACCAGGGCTTGGTTTCCTCCTGGCTCAGGCGTGAGCCTCCCCTCCACCCTGGAGACATCTCTCCAGGGGACAGAGAGAGTGAAAAACACAGGAGAGCAGAGCCAGGGGCTGGGGTGGAGGAGGGGCTGAGGCAGCTGTGTCCAGACCGGACCCCGTCCCAGCACCCAGCGTTCCGGACGCCCTGCAGAGCAAAGCCTCCATCTCCAGCTGTGATTCTAAATCAGCTCTGGAGGAACGGAAGCTCCACTACCACACGTGACCTGGACCTGAGTGAGGGCACTCAGCGAGGCGGGCCCTGTCCTGACTCCACCAGCTCCCAGACGCCTGATCAGACGAGGGTCCCTACGTCCTTTATGGAGGAAGAGGAGAGGCAGGAGGGGATTCTGGGGACGAGGTAGAGGGGGGGGGGGGGGGGGGGGGAGGGAGGCAAGCCCGACTGGGAGAGGGAAGTGAAGAATTCAATAAGCAGGAGGAGGCAGAGGCGGGACGGGAGACATAAAATTGAGAAATAATTCTCAAATTGGATGCTGACTCTGCCATGGATTTATAGCATATTATGAGATTCTAATGCAAACCAGAGCTCTGGGTTTTTTTATTATTATTATTTATGCGGAAAACTGACTAGGAGATCAGTGTGGAGATTCGTGAACTTGAACTACACCAGATCTAGCCGGAGTGATTTTTTTTTTCCTTTTTTACCTCTGCCTCCCTAGTTTTCAGTGTGTGTAGCTCTCAATGGGGAAATAATCTTCCCTTTGATTTCAAACGGTCTCTGAGTCTTTCAGAATCTTTGGGGCTGCAGTGGGAAGCGGGTAAGTCATTCACTCAAGAGCCTGGCCTGGTAGATATGGATTTATAGACACAATGTCGGTGGAAAAAGAGTGTCCAGACCCAGAAGGACCATGAAGCAATTTCCCTGCAAAACATGGTCTTTTTTATTAGCCTCATTCATTCATTCATAAGCTATGGTATCGCAACAGTGCAAAGACTCAGCCATCCACCCCTCACTTGTGCCAGGGGCAGGTTCTGAATGTCTTTTGTGTGGAGGGGGGCCTGTGGGGCATTGTGCAGGGTGGAGGGGAGGGGAGCCTGCTCGCTGTCTGAAAAGACCAGAAACAGAGATCGCAGCAACTCATAGACGCCGCTGGTTGCGTGACTTCCAGGGTATAAAATACGGCAGCTCCCAGCTGGTTGTGCTGGTCCGAAGCAGACACAGCGACGGGCTCAGAACTTCCCGGATGATCCCAGCCTCCCAGGCCGGGCTTGCTCCCGGATTGGCGGAAATATTTGCTGCATAGTTGGGAGAAAACTATGTTGTTCACTAATGTGATCACATCAGACATATAATCAATGATCTCTATTTTTTTTTTTTTTACATTCGTGTAGAATTTCAAACATATCTACATGTAGGGACACCTTATTTTTCACGTGTGCTCCATCTGTAACTTTTTTTCTTTTTTTGATCTACTTTTTTTGCAAGTGATAATATCGTATCATTTCATTCCTAAATATTCCAATGTGTATCTCTAAAGAATGGGCATTCTCATTTGCAACCAAATACCACGATCACATCTAACAGTTGACAATGACCTATGATGTTTTCTTTTGTTTTCGTGTATTTATTTGAGAGAGAGCGAATGAGAGAGAGAGAGGGAGAGAGAGCATGAGAGGGTTGAGGGTCGGAGGGAGAAGCAGGCTCCGCACTGAGCAGATACCCCCCCCCCCCCGATGCGGGGCTTGATCCCAGGACTCCAGGATCATGACCTGAGCCGAAGGCAGACGCTTAACCCACAGAGCCCCCCAGGAGCCCTGATCTAGGATGTTTATCCAACACACAGTCCATAGTCAAGTATCACCGAGTGCTAATGCATGTTGTACAGTCAGTCGGTTTCATCCAGAATCCCCACGAGGCCAATGCACTTGTCCAGTGGTTAAGACCTGAAGCCCCTTTACTGCTCAGAAGTGTTTCACCCCCTTTCATTTTGGGTGTTTACCTCTCCGGATATCAGAGCGGTTGTCCTGCAGAATGCCAGCCACACAGGCCTCGTGAGTCTGCTCTGTGTGGGGCCGTGACGTTGATCTTCTGTTCCCTACTTTTTATAAACTGAAGGCAGAGGATTGCATACCCTCAGATGTAACGTTTCTGGCTGGAGTATTTCATAAGCAGAACTGTGTAACCCCCAGGGCATCCCCACAGGAGACCCACCTTGTGGTCGCCCCAGCTTTAGAGGCGCTAAGACCACCAGAGGTTCTGGGTGGTGCGTCTTACATGCTTCCCCAACTGCCCTTCTGCTATAGGATCCATCCACGGACAGACGTTGCCAGTTAACTCCACAGAGGCTGCAAAACTGATTTTTAAAACTCTAACTCCTGCTATATTGAACAGCTTCAAGTTTTCAACGAATAAAACGGAAAAGAACGGTAACGTCCTCGGTGGCATCTTTGTAGGTAAATTTGGTTTTATGTGCAACAGAGGAGGGGCCGATCCGCACATTTGTAGAAGAGCGTGGACGCCGAGTCATCTCAGCCCTGTCTGTGTCTACCGAGGGTTGACTCTGCACAGGGCTCGTGAGTGAGTATCAGAAGACCTGAGATGCGTTCTGCCTTCGAGGAGCTCACACTCAGGGAGGGAGACAGAACACACGTCTCCCTTATGCTCTCCACATTTAGTGACAGAGTCCTGTGTGAGGGACAGCATAGACTGATTAAGGATGCCTCCGTGGGGCTGGACAATCCAACAAAAACAGGACGTGGATTATTCCACTTGAAGGATGAGCTGAGTTTCCAAATGGATGTGGGATAGAGCGCCCAGCCCGCACTGAAAGGCAGGGCTGCAGGCGGGAGGCCGTTTGGTGTTACTGAGGAGCAGCGGTCTGGCGTGGAGGGAACAGGACCAGGCGACCATGTAATTACTCCTGCAAATCAGGACCTGCCTGATACGGAAAGCACTACATCTGGTACTACCTCAGCAAGCCAGGATGCTTCCATGAACTCATGGTTCAGTGTAGGGATGATGGAAAATGAGACTGGAGAATTCAGCTGGGATCAGGGCAGGCCCCAGCTGTTAAGAAAACAAATCTGCAAGATATTGGTGTTTGACTGGTGTGTTTCGGCAGAATAACGCTGCTTCACCCCCACCAAAGATGCCCGCGTCCTCACTCCCTAGAAACTGGGAATATGTTAGGTTACGAGGTCAAGGGGGGTTAAGATTGCAGACGGAGTTCATTGTTAATGGGCTGATTCTACATGGGGAGATTTCCTGGATTACCCAGAGGAGCCCGGAGTAATCACCAAGGCCCTGTGTGGAGGTGTGGAGGTGTGGTCAGCAGAAGGACTGGACGCTTTGCTGCTGGCTTTGAAGATGGCCAAGGGGGCCCTGAGCCCGCAAATGCACACGGTCTCTAGAAGCTTGGAAGGGCGAGGACAGACTCTCTTTTAGAGGCTCCAGAAAGAAGCACATGCCTACCGGCACCTTGATTTTACCCAACGAAACCCACAGCAAACTTCCGACCTCCAGAACGGTAAGTTAATAAACTGCATTATGGTTTGTCTCCACAACTGAAGGAAGCTAACACAGGATTGGCCGTGATAGCAGGATGACTCTCAGATTTCACTTTTGGAGAACTAGGTGGATCCTGGGGCCATTCATCAACACATAAAGAGAATCACAGTCAAGGACAAAGGTCGTGCCTCCCATTCCGGCAGACCAGTTCCCACTCCTTCAGGAACCACAGACTGTGACACCCCAGAGCGAACAAGTAAAGACTAGTTGGTTGGATGGATCTCAAGAGAGCCCCACAGTCCACAGGATATTGAGCATGTTTTCATTACAGGAATGAGGAAATGCCTCAAAACCAGCCCAAGGCAGAGTGGGAAATGTTCACGAACAGTTAAAATCCCTCACATGATAATGTCACATCTGGGTTCCTTTCTGCAACCGTGCCTGGGGATGCCATCCCATTATTTGGTGGCTCATGATTTGAGTAACTTCCAAATCAGTCAGACTCCTGGCCTCCTGCAATAATGCTAGTGTTATTAATTGTTTGTTTATCCAAACAAAATAATCTTTTGAAAAACGTTTCACGTTAAACTGTGGATTTGTCGGGAAGAGCACTCCCTTTGGTCTGAAGATCGTCTGCCACATTCCCTAATCCAGGGTAATTTTAGGAAGCATTTCCCTTGCCAGCGATGAGTTCCAGAAGTGGACGCCTGGTGTAGTTACTCTGTGTAGTTTAACCTGGGCGGGGGGGGGGGGGGCATGGAAGGCCTGTTCTGTGGGTCTCAGAGCTATTTCCCGGGAAGCAAGCCGAGCGTCTCCAGCATCCCCGTCTCTCCTGCTGGAGTTAAGTCACTAAAAGTCGGCTCAAGGGAGTTGCGCTGCAGTAACAAACAATCTCAAAGTATCGATGGACTGAGGCAAGAAACATTTGTTTCTAACCCACATTACTCGTCAGCTGTGGGTTTACGGCTCCACACACCTTCCTCGTTCGGGAATTCGAGAAGGGGGAGGAGCCCATGTCGGCCACCACTGAGCCCAAGGGAGTCTGGGCCAGCCTGGACCCCCTCCCCTGAGAGGAGGGGTGCAGAGTGGGGAGAAAACCACAACCCACTTCAGGTGAGGAGAACTGCTGGAGAGGACCGGTGAGAGGCACCACAGAAAGTTCCAGACACTCCCGAGCGCTGTTTAGCCTGGACGGCAAGATCTAACCAACCACTTCCTTTTAAGTTAGGAGAGCGGAACGCGGTGTCTGCCTTGGGATTATAAATCTCCTCCTAGCTGGTTCTTACTCAGTCCCCTAGAGGTGCAGCCCGTGAAGCTGAATCTAGAGGTGGGCTCCGGTGGACGTCAGTGTAAGTTGGCACCATCTGTATTCTTCCAAGCAGTCAGATCATGATGTCTGACACGGTGATTAAAAAAATCCCCGTATGAGGGACGCCTGGGTGGCTCAGTTGGTTAAGCAACTGCCTTCAGCTCAGGTCATGATTCCAGAGTCCTGGGATCGAGTCCCACATCCGGCTCTCTGCTCGGCGGGGAACCTGCTTCTCCCTCTGCCTCTGCCTGCCACTCTGTCTGCCTGTGCTCTCTCTCTCTCTCTCTCTCACCAATAAATAAATAAAATCTTTAAAAAAAAAAAATCCCCGTATGAAACTCCTTTGTTGGCTTTTTAATTGACTTAGAATATAAATGAAGTACAGTTTGCAAATCCTTTGTGTGTAATTCACTGCTCTTTTCTAAAGGGAAATGCGTAAAGTCAGATTTGAACACTAGGGTACTCCTGGCACCCCAGAGCCTTTCTCGGAACCCTCCCCGCATCAGCCACTGGAGTTTGTGTCAATGAGGCAAGTCAGCTCAGCTGCATAGCGATGAGATCCATCCACAGCGCTGTGATTAGCAGTATTCTTTTTCCTTTTTTGTTTTTTTTAAAGATTCTATTCATTCATTTGAGAGAGAGAGAGAGAGCCCAAGAGAGCCTGTGTGCGAGCAAGCATGAGCGGGGCGGAGGGAAGGGCAGAAGGAGAAAGAGAAGCCGGCTCCCCGCTGAGCAGCGAGCCCAGTGCAGGGCTCGATCCCAGGACCCTGGGATCACGATCCGAGCCGACGGCAGACATCGAACTAATGGAGCCCCCCAGGTGCCCCAGGATTGTGTTCTTTCTGTTCCTCTATATTCCGTTGCACAAATAGTCCAAAATTCATGTACACATTCTATCTTTCGCACCATTCGCAGGGTTTCCAGTTTCGGCTGTCCTGAGCATGTTTGTCCTTTGGGAGCCCACGAGCTCCCAAGTCCGCTAAGCGTGGGTGTGAGAGCCGCGATGCCGGGTGGGGCGTGCCGAGGGTCTGGGCTTGCGGACGCCTCCGTGTCTTCTTTGAGGTCCGTCACGTCGGGGCTTACCAATGAGGCTCCATTGGGTGGTGGCTACGTCATTCGAACTTGCTTTAGCCACCTGTCGAGCTGACCTTGACCGCTGTGAGGCGTCCCTCCTCGTCTGCAGCCCCCGCTGCCCACTGTTCCCGTGCGGGAGCGCCGCTCACGTCCAGCAGTCCTTCACTCAGTACTCGTACGGGTCCTTCCTCCTGTCACGTAGCTATCACCTGCCTCTCCTCTCCTTTTCAGTGTAATGTGTGCTGTTCTGGTTGGTGTTTTTGTTTTTTTAATTTTAAATCTACTCTGCTAATCTGCGCCTCGTATTTGGAAGGTGCAGTTAATTTTCATTTAATGTACTGAGCTGAGTCATGAATTGCTAATATTCGATGATTTTCACCAATGAAAAGACAATTTCATATGATTCAATACAGTAATTGCTACGTATTTGGTTTAAATCTATAATCTTACCATTAGCCTTCTATTGGTCTCATATTTTCCCCCTTTTTTTCTCCTCTTGAATTATTTACACTAATCCAGTGTGTTTTATTATTCTGTTCTCTTTGCCGTTAACTCGTTACACAGCCTCTTCTTATTTCAGTGACTAAAATGGAGATTGTAACAGGTGTCGCCGCTATGTTACGAAGTGCCTGGAAGCAGTAGTTTTGCTACCTCGTGGACAAGATCTCGCAACGCTTGCGTTTCATTCAGGCCACCTGCTTCCGGCCGCCACACGCCGTGTTGTTCCCAGTCCTTGGCTGACCCGGTCCCTCCCTGAAGCCGCATTTCAGCTCATGCCACTTACCACTGGCCTTTGTAATTCTTCCCACCGGAGGGGAAGAGTCGATGTCCCCAAGCCACAGCACTCAGCCGGGCCATGTGACGTGCTCCGGAAGTCCCTTCCCCAAGTGGGGGACGTGTTCTCACCAGGCAGGGAACCCAAGGGGAGCAGCCCCAGGTGGAGAAGACACAGGCCCAGGGCCAGGCCGGGGAAGCCCAGTGTGCCCAGTCTGGTCATAAACCCGCCTGCTCGATCTTCGCTTTAGATCACCCAATTTCGGTTTCCCGCATTTCCATTCGGATCTGTCTGATGAGATTCTGTGAGCTCCTGCCTCTCTCCGAGGTCCGGGCCGCTGTCGGAGGCACTGAAGTCTCCCGCTGGAGAAGGTCACCATCCGCGTCACCTCGGCAAGACCCCATCTGCCAGTTCTCGCGACCGCGGGTCTCATTTCTATCTTCCTCGCACATCGAATAATCTTTATTTTATACTCGACATTGACTGTAAGAAGGAAGAAAGAATGGCAGGGACCACAGTAAATAACCCTCAGGAAATACTTCCCTCCAGCAGGAAGCCTGCTTCTCCTCAGGCCTGGTCATGGGGGTCCGTGCGGGGTAAACCATTCATCTCAGCATCGAGCTGTGTCGGGGCTTTGCTGGAGATTCAACCCAATTCAGGTCACTGTTGGGTCGGAACACCTGGAGGACGCTGTTGGCATGACCTGTGGCCCGAGCATTGGTGGGGGAGGGGGGTGGTTTCCAGAGATCTCCGTGTGATTTACAGACCACACATGGGCTTTCCAAGCCACACGCATCTCTTTTTCTACTTTCCAGCCAGTCTACCAGCTTTTGGGGGGGCCCCTCGGCTTCTCTTGTCTCTCCAATCCCATCCCCAGCTTTCTGCACCTCAGAAGATGTCTCTCCGACCTTCAGCCTTGTCCCCGGTTCCTGTCTGCTCCTGCGGTCGTCAGTGCCTTAGAGAAACCCCTCCTGGTCTCCTGTCCCGCTGCTGACCCTCACGGCCACTGCACGGGCTCAACACTCGACAGAGCCCAGGTCACACACCCCAGCCCATCAGCTCCCACCGACGCTGTGAGCTCTTAGAAACACCACCAGCCCTTAACTGTCTACGGTCACTATGCACCGTCCCCACTGTGAGTGCCCCAGAGCACGCAAGACCTGAAAACGTATGAAGATAGGATTGAAGTGATGGCGAGGAAAGGCCACTTAGCCATGAGAACGCATTTGACCTTAATATCCAACTTCTTCTAGGTACCACTTAATTGTTTCCTGAGCGAGTCTAGTGCTGCCATTCAGTGTCCCTCATTTTCCTTCTAGGACCTCTGCTGCCCCAAAGAGTGCCCCGCCTTGCTGTCTGAGGATTCAAGGCGTTGGGACTGAGTGATCCCCTCCCGGCTAATTCTCATGCCGTGCGGCTGAGCCGTTGCCCGCTTCTCGCCTCAGAGCCAATACTGGAGGCTGCTCTGTGCACTGAGTCTGTTCACTCTGAGCCCACCGAAAGGTGTACAACAAAAGAGAACCTATTTCTGCGGGAGAAACACAGGCAAACCGACACCCACGGGTGCGCGTGGCGGCAGGCTGCGGACAGTGCGACAGCAGGACGCTCTCCGCCCTGTGTGGGCCCAGCCTACCCCGTCTGCCATTTCTGAGGGCCGGCCCCGGCCTGGCCGGGCTCCCTGAGGCTCTCTTCCCTGACGAATCCCCCCGGGGACATTTGAGGCTGCGTTGTCCTCCCGAGCAACACCGTCCCACCTGCCTTCCAGGAGCGTGTGCCACGGCCCCTCTGGGTTTACTCTCTTCCAGGAAATAAGCCGTGGGTCCTTCCCGGAACGACCCCCATTAGAACGGAAGGTGTGCAGGACGCAGGGAGAGGGACCTAAGACCCAGAGGAGGCGTTTAGGGCTCGGGAGCTCTAGAAAATACCGTTTATCCCCAATGCCTGGGACCCATGTTCCCCCAAACTCTGCGTGTTCCTTTGTTTCACAGCAGAAAGGTCGTGGCCGCTGCCGAGTGAACTCTGGGCGTAAAGCGCAAGAGGGTCCGTGCCCTGTAGAGGTGGTGTGTCCGGCACAGGCCAACCCCCGTGTGTCGGTCACTCTGATCCGCTGGGGTCCGGACTGTGGGGTCAGGCTCGGGAGGGATCTCGCGGGAGAGCAGGAGGCATGAAGACGGAATGCTCCGGCACGGGCCCAGGAGGAGGGAGAGGGAAGCGGAGGGAGGTCTTGAGACCCGAACAGGGCGTCCGTGTTGCCCCGGGAGCAGGAGGAAAGCCGGAGGAAACCGATTGTGTCCACTGCTGTGACAACTGAAACGGAAAAATGCATGAGAGCCAGAGCCCACGCCTCTGGGGAAGAAGGGGGTGTACTTTATGCAAGACCAAAAAACCCAAACCCGACAGAAGCCAAGTGTCAGGGAAGGTCGCGTCAGAGTCACCGACTGCATCCCCTGGGCCCCCTGGAACTGCTCAGCACCTGCCAGGGCAGTTCTGGTGCCGCACTTGGCTGAGTGGCTCTGGGAGGCTGGGGAGAGCCCGCCACGGTCTCCGGGGGACCAGAGCTCCCCTCCCGCCCTGTGGCCCTGGGTCTCCGTAGGACAGAGCGTGGGGGCCCAGGACAGAGCGTCTGAGCCTCTGTGCACTGTGTCCCTCCTTGGCCGACGTCGAATAGGTCTCTGGATGACTTTGGCCGCGGCCTACTCCCCGGCAGCCTGCCCTCCCTCCTTCAGCAGCCACCTCTGAAACCCTCCCAAAGGGCCAAGCCGCCGCGTCTGGCCTCCCCGAGCAGAGAGATGAAGCCAGCACGCCCACGCCCGCCCTCGTCCCGTCCCTTCCTCGGGTCATCAGCTGCAACTCAGAAAGGGCCCCGCAGACCCAGGGGTCCACTCGGGCTGCTCCTGAGCCTTGAGAAACGGGGACCGCAGGCGCGCCCGCGAGGCCCAGAGTGCAGGCGGCTTCTCCGGTCCGTCCTGACCACCCGGTCCTGCTTGGCTGCGGGGCCGGCGTCTTCCTCCAACCCCATTTTGGTCCCTGCGTTGTGTCTTATCAAGCTTCGGCCCGGGAGTTACACCCGGTAAGAGAACACCCGAGAGAGGATGGGCAGAACCCTCGTCCTCAGAGGAGGAGACGGATCGTGAAGCAGTAAACTATAACGGGCGGCGTGTGATGACCCTCAGGAGGCATGGAAGTCACCTGCCACCTCCCACTCCCCCACGGGTGTCACAGCGCTGACTGCCGCTCCCCGGTAGCTCTGCCGCTCACCCCAGGTGTGATCCTGCCACGACCGGGACAGTGTCTGTCTCACCTGCCAGGGGTCTTCTGACTCCCCCTCCAGGGGCAGGCAACGGTCTGGCCGAGCTCGGCACCTCGTCCTCCTAAGACCTCAGCGGAGCAAACTGGGTTCTCCCTCAGGGAAGGCCTCGTCCCCCATCCATCTGTCCCCCTGTCGCCGTCACTGTGCCCACGGCCAGGCATGTTCCCTCGCCAGCGTCCCCTGGCCATCTCTCCCGCCAGCGGCCTTTACCGAGCCATTGGATTCCTTGTATGCAACCGTCCTGCTTGTCCACCAGGACTCAGTTCAAATGCCCTTTGCTCGAGAGAACATTCTCCAACACCTGCAAGCAGGTTTTAAACACCAGGGATAATAGCAGCTCTTAAATAGTGTGGATGCTGGTGCTCGCTGAGCGGGTGACGTGCCAGTGCTCGCTGGACCCCTGGGCCCAGCTCGGCGCTGGGCTGGTGTGGCCGCGCTCACAGCAAGCAGGCCCGCTCCCCGAGTGCCTGGGAGACTTCTGGGAAATTCGTTAGCCCATCGTCACGGAGCCGGCATTAGAAATTACCTGATGCAAAGTCACAATAACTCACATAAACTCAAGCAGTTTGCGCTGAGAGCAAAGGTAGTTGATGCTCAGAACCCAGCAGCCGCTGCTTCCACACTGGGCTCCCCCACGGTCTTGAGATCGCTGAGCCCCACCGTGGAAGGCGGTCCCTGGAGCCACAGGGCCTCCCTCCTGTCCACCTCCAGGGCCCCCACGGCCGGGTGACACTGGCCATCGTCACGGGAGCGCGTACACCCCGGGAGTCGACCCGCATTGCCGCGCAGAGCTCCGTGGGCTGGTGTGCGAGGGTCCGGATTTCACACCATCCTGCGGAAAATGTTAATAACGCACAGCAGACCCGGAACGAGTCCTGTCTGCAGCTCGTGTACTGTGCCTAGAATTCTAAAGCGAGAAAATCCCCATGTGCCTGGGAGCTGGAGCCTCTCCGGCAAGGAAGTCACGCACGCCCCGCCACGGGCCTCTGTCCCCTTTGCCTTCCTCGTTCACGTGGCACAAGACGCCAACAGACAACATTCACGCTGGAACGACCCTCACTTGTCAGTGATGTGGGCAATTCCTTCTCTGAACCCACGTCACTGATCGTTTCTCAGTAATGACCTTTACTGTAAACTCACGGGCACACACGTCCGGAGGAACATGTGCACGTCTGCTCAGGGGAGTCGGTGGCTCACGCTTCCCAGCAGCTGATGCAGGAACCCCCGGACAGCAGCTGAGGCTCGGGCCTCCCCCAGTGCAGGCAAGGAAGCAGAGGCCGAGGGCGCGGGTCATGCAGAATCCACAGCTCCTGGGAGACAGAGCTGGAATCGGGACCGTGCCCCTCCGTCTGCAGCCCAGGCCCCGCTCCCCTGCTGTATGTCCTCCTGGGGTCCATCTCCACCCCCTCTCGCCCCACCGACACTCTGCAAGCCTTTCTCACCGGGAGGAGGGCTGCAGGCTAATCACATGCGCTCTCTCCATCCTTCAGAGCAGGGTCGCCCATGCTCCAGCGGCGGCACGCAGCGCCCGGTAGACAGTAGGCACTCGATAAATGTTTACATGCATGACTGAGTTGATAAAGGGTGCCGTCCCAGGTGCTTTTTACTTTCAGCCTACAGGCCGTCCTCAGGGCCCCGCTGCTCCCTGCCCACGTGTGTCCCTCTGTGCCCGTGGGCCGTGCTTCCCGTCAGTCTGTCCAGCTTCACGTGGCCCAGACTCCTCCGCCCTTCCCGCCAGACGCCCCACACCCTCTGCGGGCCGTGCATGGGCCCGTGTGTGCATTTGGTTTTCCCGCTCCGTAGACAGGAATTCTGCAGGCGGACAGCAGCAGGTGGCCCATTGTACGTCCCGGTCCCCGGGCCCTGATCGGGCTAGCCCAGCGCAGACTGCCCCTCACAGAGCGTCCAGTGAGGGCTCTCCTCTGTGCGTCCGTGGCCGGTCTGGCTCCCAGCAGTCTCGCGCTGAGCGAGGGGCAGGGGCGGCAGAGGCGCGTCTGCAGAGGTGCCCTCCGTCTCTGCGAAGGTGAGGGGCTAACAGGAAAACACACCTTTCTGGTTCTGCGCTTCCTGGAAGCTGCAGACGGCCCGTGTGCGGGTGATGAGCTTCCTGCGGGCTCTGTGCTGGGGCGTCCCCGCCGATGCAGAGGGCAGCCAGGACCCCTCCCGCATTTGCACAGACTCTGGAATTGTCCGCGGCAGCTAGTGCAAGCCTCTGTGGGGTCAGGAAAGCTCTGTCTCGGCCATGGAGGGGTGGTTGCACCTCTGGCAGGAGGGGACGGGGCAGGGAGGAAGGGACGGGGCAGGAGAAGCGGGCAGGCCGGTCTGACGGTCCCTGCTCCCTGGCCCTGGCCTGGCTAGCAAGGGAGGGGCGAGCAGGAGGCCCCGGATGTCTTGTGCTTGAGTCCATCCTGCTCACCATCCCGCACAATGGTGCAAACCCCAATGCCAGTGACCAGACGGGGCCTGCGGGGTCCCTGCAGCCAAGCCTCCTCTCGCCACATCTGGGCTCGGGGCACAGAAGTGGGCCATGAGAAGATGAGACACGACGTCTGGGTCCCAGCCTCCCGTCTCCCAGTGGGCCTGCGGGGGTCAGCTTCCCTCTGCTGCTGCCAGGCTTTGCACACCCACGCCGGGGGTCCCCCACGCACGTCCGGCCCCACAGCACCAGTGTGGGTCCTTGAAACCATGACCACCCACGGCCTGGTTTTTAGTACTTAGAATTGTTGTGGAATTTGGGGAGTGGAAGCGTAAAGAATTGTGACTGCTGACAATCTGGTGCCAGAGGTCGCAGAGCCGGGTCCCTCAGGAGTGACTTGTGTATCCACACGGCCCCGGGACGTGACCACACACTCCCAGAAGCCGGGGGAGGAAGCCAGAGCCTGCAGCCCTTGACTTGTCCCAGAAAGCACCTCCCCACGTGGCCGCGTGGTGGCCGTGTCGTGGCACTCCAGGTCCCATCATGACTCCTCGGGCCTTGGGGACGCCGGGATGGAGGACACACTGCCCGTGGCTCCTGCAAGGTCCCGCCGAGCCGAGGAATCGGCCCTCACAGGCCCACATTTGGCAGATGGGGAAACTGAGTCTCTGACAAACCCCACGGCTGTGAGAGGTGGAGAGAAGACGGGCGGCAGCCTTCGGACGTCCGAGTCTGTGTTTTCTCCTTGCTGGGCTGCGGGTCACCGCAGAGGACACACAATCACGTCGTTATGTGGGCTCGGTCCCTGCAAACCCCAAGATCCAGGGGGTGTGCACGGCGGGACACCCACCCCCCAAAGAGGACTTTCCGCCTTGGCCCAACTATCCACTGTGTCGCACGTACTCTGAGCGGACGGAGGGACGGACGGAGCTGGGGTTGGGGGAGAGAGAGGAAGAGGGGAGGTGGAGAGACAGAGACAGAGAGACAGAGACAGAGACAGACAGAGGTACAGAGAGGTGGAGAAAGAAGCAGACAGAGACACAGAGAGACAGAGAGACAGAGAGACAGAGGCCGAGGGAGAGAGACAGGTGTCTCTGAGAACAGTCCTCGCTGCCCACCTCATGCCCAGGCCTGGACTGCACTGCAGGAAGGACAGGTGAGCTTAGCAGACTGTGGGCCTCGCTCCACAATCAGCACAGGCCAAATTAAGCTGTAATCATAACTGCTTTTGTCTCCTGATGATGTTTTGTCTTATATGACAATTTCTGCAGCAATAATTGATTTTATGGCTTGATTCCATTCCTTGCTATCGTGCTGAAGACACAAACACAGAATGAGATTGTCGTCCAGCGTCCGCTGAGATGAAATGCCAGCAGGGTATCTGGGATGAATCAACCCCGCTCCCTGCGTCCGGTTGTCTGGGGCAGGGCGAGCAGACCCACCGTCGGGGCTCCTGGGGACCCTGCCTGCAGCCCGGCCCCAGCAGACCTGCCCCGGAAAGTAGCCACGGGCCAGTGTGAGGGTTGCACATGGGGCAAATTAGTACCGTGTGTTGCTGGGGGGAGGGCGTCCTTCCCACCCAGACCCTCCATGGCCTTGGTGGCTCCTCCCACAGGCGACCCTGGGACAGGGACTACCAGCCGCACGACGGAAGGAAAACGGTCACGTCCTACTGTCCGTCCTCGTGATGCAGAGCCGAGTGGCAGCAGGGACTCGGGCTCACAAACCAGGCGTGGACTCTTCTTCCCCCGAAGGGCAAGTGCTAGGGGGAGGGCGGGGTGCCCCATGGGGTCAGTGCCCTGGGACCAGCGTGGCAGGGACCCGGGTCTCGGTGGCTGAAACGAAGACAGATTTATTGCCTCACATCCAGGAGGCCAGAATCGGGGATCCAGCTGTGGGTGGGGCCGATTCTCCGGAGGCCCTTCCCTGGGGCTCACTTGCGGACGGTGCCCCCCCCCCACGTCCCCACATGGTCAGCCTTCCACGCCTTCGTGCGTCCCAATCTCTTCTTACCGGGACACCGGCCAGACCGAATCAGGCCACCCCAGGACCGTGTCCACCTTATTGACCTCTGCAAAGGCCCCGTCTCCAGACACGGTCGGCGTAGACGTGGGATCCCAGCGCCGATATTTCCTGGGACTAACACCGTAGAGGCCAGACAAACCACAGCCCGTGAGTGGACAGTGGAGACGCACTCCGTGCCAGGCAGGATTTTCTCTCTGAAAAGTCCGTGTGCTCCTTGCGCTCGCTTCCCGGGGCTCCCATCACTACTTTGCACAAACTGGGGTTTGTATAAACCACGTAACATCTGCGACGAAGACGCCATCCCAGGACTCCGACACTCTTCTGGGGGCACATAATTCAATCCACCGTGTTCCTTCTAATTAGGAGTGAAATTGTCCTCTGACTTTCCGCGGCCACTGGAGCCCTGCTTAGCCACAGTGCTACATGAGAAGTGAGTCGGAGACAGCCAGTTCAGGGGTGTGGAGAGGCCGGGTGAGGGGGATGATGGGCATGTGGAAACCATCTGAGAGGAGTCACGCCAATCAACACTCAGCACAGAACGGACGGCATGGACCAGGCGTGACCCCAGGCCGCGGGGAGCACACAGCCTTCCTGGGACAGACACACACATAAATCCCCCTAAATCCAGGCTGCTCAACCAGGAGTGAACTGTCACGGCAGCTGGGAGAAGGGGCGAGAGGCCAGGCCCTCCCTGGGAGACTGGGGGAAGCGTGTGCTGGAGGCGAGGCTGGGGGACGGTCTCTGCTCAGGCTGAGTCTCTGGGGAGCGTCCAGATAAAGGGGTGATGCTTGAGATGGAACAGGCGGGGTTTGCAAAGGGAGGGTCCGTGAAGGGCGGCCATGGTAGGTGAGCCTTGGGGGATGCCTGGCTGACGCGGACAGGAGGACGAGGGACGAGGGCAGGGTCACTGCGGGTTTGACAGGTGCTGACCTGGGTCCTCCTCCAGCCCTGCAGACCCCGTGGAGAACCACATCGCCCCAGCTAATCCTCCCGAGGACATGCCAGGCCAGCACTCCCAAGACCGGTGGAGTCCGAACTTGAGTCTGTCACCTTGGTGACAGCCGTGAGGCAGGAAGGACCGGGAAGACAGTGGTGGGCGACGGACAGAAGGCCTTCCCGTCCCCCGCTCTTCCATCCTCACCGCCGGCCCCCTGAGGTCTCCCCCATCCTCCCATAGGATGCATCTCAACCCCCAGCTTGCTCAGCCTGGCAGACTGGCTTTGGGAGCAGCTCCTGGTCTCACCACATTTCAGCAGTTGACGATCCCCCGTTGTCTCTGCTTCCTCACATGGAAAGTGGAAATCATAATAGAACTTACTTGGTATGGCTGTTTGGAAGATTAAACTTAATGCACACACACACACACACAGGTTGTCAGAATTTGCAAATAAAAATACAAAACCTACAATCCTAAAAATTCATTAGCCTATGTGTGATCCAATATTGCACGGTATACACTGGAAAACATGGTTTTCTGAGATTCAACTTTAACAGGCGCCCCGTGTTCTCTCGGGCCCCTTCACAGGTGCACGCGTGCACCACCAGGATGCGCTTCCTACCCCTCGGGAGCCCACTCTTTCCTTCTCTTTGTCACGGACTCTGGTAATGGGCTCCCAGACGCACTCTCCCTCAGGCTCTTGTCCTCTCTAACGGTGATTGACTCCAGGAACCTGTCTGATATTTTCAAATGACACGTCGGACCCTGACAAACCCCTTCTGGGATCCTCTGATGGACCTCGCCGTGGGTCTGGGGTCGCCAGCCCAGCCCCTTCCCGCTCTGTCTTCTCTCCTCCTTCCTCCGCTCTCCCGCTAACGGGCTTGCTTCCACATCATCCATTCATCCGTCCGGCGCCCACCATTCTTGAGGCAACTACTGTGGGGCCCAGAGCAGGTGCTGGGGGACACAGGGGACTGGGACAAACTGACGTCCTCACGGAGCCACTGAAAGGCCACCCCCCGGCCCCCCCACCCAGCCAGGGGTGTTTCCCTGGGGAGGAGACCATCGCAGGAGGAGGACACCTGCGGCCCTGCTCTGTGCACGGCCGCAGCCTGCATTACTGTACCAGACCCCACGGTGCTGCGGGGCGGCCTGTATTACTGTACCAGACCCCACGGCGCTGCAGGGCGGTATTTTTATCCTATTTGTCAGGCCAACAGACTTAGGCCTGGGGTGGGGGGGGAATGCACCTAAAACACAGTGAGGCCGCGTCTTAGCTAGGACCCCCCAGGCCCTGGGGTTCTGCACAGAGGAGGCGGGGCCGGGGAGCCCCTGCTGCCAGAGCGGACAGGCTCCTGATGGCCGACCTGCTCTGGGAGCTCCTGGCTGTGCGCGGTGCTCCCGGGGAGACATCGGCCCCCCAGAAGGTCATATTACCCCTCGCACAGCTGGGCATCTGGGGAGTGTGGTCTCTGCACTGCTCTGGCTTATGGAAGCCCTACACGACCTGTATGAAAACTTGGGGATAAGGTGGCCTCTTTAACAACTTGGAGCCTTTCCTCAGCTTAACACACAGAGACCGCTGCAGCCCGTCCCACCAGCTGGCCGGCAGGTGCAAGCCACAGATCTGGAATCAAGGGGAGGGTTCGTCGTTGAACTCCTGTGGATCAACTCCATTGATCCCGACTGAACTGTGACCAAAGGGACATCTGTGTGGGATAAACCTTCAACGTCCTCTGGTCAAGTGTGAGTCATGTTCAACATCTGTGCTCAGAAAGTAGCCTCCTGGGCTCCCCGTGGTCACGCGGGCCGGCATTGACAAGCATCAGACTGCTGTCCACAGAGGACACTGTGAATGGCCCTGGCTGGAGGACCCGCTAGGGACCCGCAAGGTCATGTCCAGATTCTCACTCCAGGGGATCCCCGTGTGCAAGCCTCGGGAGGGTTTCCTGCATCGAGTTCTCCTAGAATCTGCCCACATTTCCGCCCAGCCCCCGTCAAGTGACCGCATGCATGTCCACCTCTGTGCAAACATGTGCACAGCCACACACTCGTCCTGAGGACACACCCAGCTTCCCCCAAATCCTTCTGCGCACTTTCTTCATGAAAACCCACGAGCTGCCGGAGTCAGAGCCCTCCAGACTTGCACTTTGCAAACTCACTCTCCAAACATCTACGTGAAAACACGGGGCCGTGTCTATGAATTGGTATGACTTTGCAACTGTCTCAATTACTACTTTTTGCACTTTTATACAGATGTTTGTCATTGAAAGGACAGTCTTGAGAGATGGGCTTCCTAGCGAATAAAATGTGTCTTGGAAATGAAGCAAAGGCAAAAGGTAAAGGCAGGCCCTGGTGCGGCCCCTGGGAGCAGGCAGAGGACGTGGGAACAAGGGCAGGGCGTCCTCCGTGTCCCTTGGTGGGACCTTCATGAGGACACCTACCATGTTCAGCGGGTGCGGTCCAGGTGCTGGTGACGAGGACGGTGTATTGACTGGGTGTCAAATGTGTGCCAGACAGTCTCGCATTTAATCCTTGTGGTAGCATAGAGTCTACCAATGGCACTGTTTCACAGATGGGGAAACCGAGGCACAGAAGGTTAACTACCTCTCTGCAGCACAGAGGAACTGCACAGACCCCAGCAGCCAGGAGGAGGACCCGCTCCACCCGTGAACAGTGGGAGGTGCACGAATTAGCAATCCCTGAGCCCCGGACCAGTCCCGGGCATGCTGAGCATCAGCACGGGGAGCACAGCGGCGTCCAGGGAATTAGCTGTAACCCTGGAAAGAACTGTTGCCCTGCCAAGCTGCAGGACCTCCCAGCTGAGCACCAAGAAGGCGCAGCGTGGCGGTACACCCCTCTGACACAGGGCCAGGTGGGTGGGGTGCATCGAAGGGAGCAGTGGGAGCGGCATCCCGAGCGAGCAAGGGCATCCTTTCTTCCCCAGCTCTCTGCTCCGGCTGGTTGCTGGGGAAACGTGGGGCTGGTGCTGACCTTGAAAGACTGGCCGGGGCGGGATGCGGGCCGGAGCCCTGGACATGAGGCTGGACGAGTGGTGGGCGCTCTGCGCCTGCAGAACAAGGGTGACCAGAGGATCTGATGGGCGTGGGGGGCGGGAAGAAACTTCCAGAATCCACGGTGTTTGCCCTGCTTCGTGCAGCGGCTGCTGGCCTATGTTCCCAGTGATACTGCTGTCCAGACACTTAATAGAATCAGGGCGCATTGCCATAGAAACATCGGAAGTAAGGCTCGCGTGGAGCAGTGTGGTCAGGAAGACGGCTGCTGAAGCAGCTGCCCCTCTGCACGAGGAAGAGAGAGTGGGTGCAGAGCATCGCCCCAGGGTGCATGAGCACAGCCCGCCATGGGACGGGGCCCCTCTGCTGGCATCGCCCTGGTCTGCACCTCGTCTGCTGTTTCTGCCACAAGCAGAGGAAACCAACGTGGACGAGACACATTGGCTCACCGGCCCTCCAGGGAGGGTATCACTGATGTCATAGGCAGCCAGCTTCCCCACGATGCCTGTGCCACAGCTGCAGTGACGTCCTGACAATTTTCCCATCAACTGTTTCTGCTGGGGTCCCTCCCTCGCATGGCTATAGGACTTCACCGTAACCCAACTCCCCGTTTCCAAAGTTCTGTCCACTGTCCTGGTCTCTGCTGGGGGCTCCTGCTGGGTGTCCTCCCTCCACCCAGCAGCTGGCCCCACCCAGCAGCACCTTCCCACCCATACCCAGCTCCTCTCTGGCCAAGACTCGCATGCACCCAGGGGCTGTGGCCAGGGTTTCCCCGACTGTGAGACCCTCCCAACGTTGCACGTGCCTGCACCTCCTAACCTCTGCCCGGACCTACCCTGCATTCTGGGCAATTGGGGCCCGCAGCCTCTGCCCCTCTCCATTGCCCTGGGCCACCTGAGCCTTGAGGAAGCCGGACAGGTGTCTCTTTGCTTCTTGCTCAGCACAGATCTGCAGGCAGGTGTGGCGGCAGGGACAAGTGCTGTGATGTCCTGTCTTGTCCCTCTTCTGGCTGCTGCTCTGCAGGGTTCTGCAGGAAAGGACAGCCTTACGAGCAGGTGCTTGGGTTGGCCCAGCGTCTTCCAAAACAGCCAGACTCAGACCCTGCCTTGTGTTTGGTTCAGAGAGTGGCTGCTGAGCACAGACGGGGGCCCTGCCTGGGGACACAGGCCAACAGTGGTGGAGTGACTGGGGACCAAGGCTCCTGTCCTCTCCTGGGAGAACTGGAATATTGCTGGGAGCACTTGGGCGGTGGACACTGTTCTGTCACCCACTAGGGTTCCTGCAGACACTGCCCAGATGCCCTTTAGGCGGGTTAGAACCCAGTGACCATATGTGATCCGTGAGCTGTGAAGACAGTGATGCCTTCTGAGGGGAGAGGCAGTGACCCCAAAGAACAAGGATTCCCCAAGGAAGCCTCTGGATCCTGGAGCCCCCACCTGGGAGGGAACGGCAGGTGTGCACAGCCTCACCTGCAGGGACTCGGCCGAGCGAGAAACGTGGAAAGTGGAGTGCTTGTTACGGCGGTGCAACCACATCCATCCTGACTGACACAGGCCCCAAAGAAGGGAATGCGGAGCTCCCCACCGCCCCAAGAGTGCCGGTCTCCAGGGGCCTGTCTGGGAAGCTGGAGAGCAAGCTGGATCCCCGGAGAGGAGCCAGGGTGAAGCTCGCAGGACCCAGCACCTGAAAACCGACCTCAGCACCCCCTGCTATACCCCGTAAGCACCAGCACCACCTGTGGCCGGTCCCCGCCCCCCTGAGGGCCTTCTGGCTACATGAGTGTCCACGGCCCCTTCCAGGCCAGTAGAGCCGAGGCGAGACACAGAGCCTCAGGCCACTGATGAGCACCCGCGACTCGGAGGGAGCGCAGATGGCATCCATTCCTCAGGGGAGCCCGGGATACCAACCCTCCTGCCCGTCTTCCCAATTCCAGCCCCCAGCGTAGCTAAGTCTCTGCGCCATCGAGCCACACTTTTGACTCACTGGGTCCGTCACTGTGCTGTCACGTGCAACACTTCTGGGGACAGAGTTGGATTCAGGTCCGTTGCTGGCTCCCAGGAGGCCCATCTCCTTGGGAAGCCATTTGGAGACAGACTCCCCCACGCAGGGTGGCCCCCTGCCCCCAGCTGGTGCCCTCCTGCAGCCAGGCCTTGCACATCTCCCCAGCGGACAGCAAATCTAGAAAGAGGTCAGCTCCACCCACCTCTGGAGGGGCAGCTCCCAGAGGCCGCCTCCAGAACACGGGGAGGGGGGCTTCTCTCTTGCACTTGGAGGAGGGGGCTGGTGTCTCCTTTCCAGGCCGGCCCAGGCTCCACGATCAGCATGGAGAGCCTGCCCATGTTCAGCAAGATGCTTCGGGCATCCAGCCCACGAGCGGCCTCTGATCAGAACAGGTCTGTGGCGTGAGCTGAGGGGAGTCCACATGGAGGGCTCCTGCTTCGGGCACTCGGGTCCTCGAAGCCAGGGACGAGGTCCGTGGATCCACGGACCCTCAGGCAGCCCGTGACGGGACCTCAGGAAGAGCTGCTCGCTTGGTCTGAGGGTCGTCTCCCCGGAGGGACGGGAGGAGGACTGACCCAGGGAGCGGAGGAATGAGCTGCTCTAGTAACCCTTCCCGACAACGAGCACAGGCCGGTAGAGGAGCCGCCGCCAGCGGATTCCAGATAAATGAGAGCCAGTCTGGAAAAAATCACAGCCTAATCCTGCAGGGGCCTTATTTTAAAAGACAGACAAAAAGCGCATTTAATTTAATGTTATGCTAAAGCAGCCATGGTGTTCACAGGCGGCACCTGTAACACAGAGAAATGCCTTCTGCGCCTCTTATCTCGGAACAACCAGCCTCGGCCTGCGCCAGGACCATCAGACCACCTCCGCGCCCCACTGCCCACCCGCCACAGACCCCAGAACCCCGCCCCCCGCCGCCTGCGCCTGGGGGAGCCCTCACCCACCCTGGGGAGCTGACCCCGCAGCACACCTGTCCGCCAAATGCCTCACACCCTTCAGGGCACTCATGCCGCTGCCCTGTCCCCCTCCTCCCCCCTCCCCGTCCGCCCCTTCCCCCAACACCCTCCCCACCCTCCCTATCCTACCCCCACCATCCTCCTCCCTGGTCCGTCCTCCCTATCCTCCCCCTCCCCCCACTACTTCCTCCCCCTCCCCCACTACTTCCTCCCCCTCCCCCACTACTTCC